>WURV02082557.1:0-20710 GCA_011762755.2 Epimenia babai | reverse complement strand
AATGGGTAGATACTCGATATTATCCTTGGCGGGGTGATATGCGAGTGTCGAAGGTATTGTATATGCGCTGAATAGCTACCAAAAAACATTCAATTGTAAACCGCATCTGAGGAGAGCCTCTCTTGGCTGACACTTGCGGTATATAAATGTTGTACTTTACCTTTTGTTATGTCGTTTAAATCGTTTTCAGGCGAAGTCTATAACGGGGAAGGCGCGACATATACAGCAGTTGTTAAACCCGGTGTCACTATTCAAGTTTAGCGCGATCCAGTCACAGAATGACTCGGGTACATCGAGCATATTTACTCATAAAAAATTTATATTTGCCAAATTACATACAATGTGCACCCAATGTTTGATTAATGCTGCCAGTGTTGACTTTGTGTACGTCTACGTGGAGTGGTATCATTGTGTGATGCGCTAAACTCCCATTTACCACATCGAACTTCATCTACTGATGGACCGTTTTATTTACCTGCGACCTACAGCATACAAGCTAATCAACTTTTAAGACGTCAATTTATTTCCTCCGGCACTCGCATAGGCTGTCTCGGTCTTCTCATTTTTTCGTGGGTAGGCAAATGTATGATTCCAGAGGATTTCACAATTTTTAACATCTATGTCAGCGAAGCTATTCACCTACCTTCTATACTTGCCTTCTAGAATTTTCTACTCTATGCGAAATACCATCACATTATGTTCACATGTCATTTCCTGACAGAGAAATTCGCCCTGCGCCGTATAGGTCTGACTTATTTCCTCTACCTCGTCAGCTTCGCTTCCGTCGAGTTTACCTTGACCTTTCTCTTTCACATCCGATTCCAGTACACCAGGTGATTGTGTAGCTATACGACTCAACCTGAAAAGTTTTTTTCATTCCTTGTGAGGAAAGTAAAAAACCATGGAAAGTCATTAATTCATTCAAATTCTAGTCTAAAATTCAGAGGTCATAAAAATTTATGTATAAAGATTTCCTATGCATCGAGTTTCTTTCATAAACATTTAATAAATTTGCATACTAAACTCTAAACATGTATAGGATACTGTATATATTTATATGTATATTAATTTTACATGTTCACATGTGCATATCGTATATGTGTATATATTTTTTATTGTGCTTTTCTCGGAATTGTGTTCGATTATTTGAGGAATATAATTTTCTCTAAGTAATTCAGGGTCAAGGTCAATATCTATAAATAAGTCGCGCGATGATGATTAACCCTCAGTTCTCCGTTATTATAGAATTATACTGCTATAGTAATGTTATGTACAGATGTCAGTGTGGTAGGGGTTAATATTCGGTAGCGTTATCAGTTTCTTTACCGGAGAGTTACGCCGCATTACCGCTCGCGTTTCAGCATGCAGCAAGGTTTGATGTTCTGTTACGTCGGAGTGATCATGGCGTTAACCCAAGGTGACTAATTACACCGGGATACGTGATAAAATATTCAACATTTACACGAATTCGGTGTTTATCGATTTATTAATTAATTTATTAATGTGTCGATTGAATTATGTGCATTTCAATTAATAATATACTATATAATAAAATATACTACAGTATATTTGTAATACATGAATTTTTATGGCGCAGATTTCATATAGAAGATGTTCGTTTGTATATCATAGGTATTGTTTATCCCTAAAAGGATTCTGAGTAAATGATGAATTTAATTTATACCTCTATCCATTTATTAGCTAACCTGAGCTTATGCTCGGTGGGCTTTTCTGATTGCAGTTCATCCGTCGTCCGTCCATCCGTCCGTCCATCTATCCGTCCATCTATCCGTCCATCCGTCCGTCCATCTATCCGATGTTAACATTTTCGTAAAAAATCTTCTCAAGAAACGCGTATTGCAGAGGTCTACCATTTGGTAGATATTGTTCTTGGGATAGTATCTTTCAGATTTGTTCAGCATCTTGTCATGGGAGCAAAGGAGGGTAATTTCTATCAACTTTTTATTTGAAAATCTTGATCTCCATATTCGCTCAGTGAAAAGGTCTGCGATTTGGCAGACATCTGTGTAGGTCTATTTCAGATTTGTTTAGGTCATCTCTATTTTGGCAGTTAGAGGTGATTTCAGCCAAGGTTTATCCACGAATCTGTATTTTCTTTTTTCGATATCTTAATGGGCATTTTCAGGTCTCTTTGGCCTCTTGTTTTATCTCAAACAGTCTCCTTGTTTTCTTCTCATTCTAATATCAAGATAGCCTCCCTGGCCTCTTGTTTTGTCTTTTTCTCTCTTTTTTCAGGTGAACCTCTTGCGGCCTCTTTATTTTCTTGTTAGCTCACCTGAGCTTATGCTCCCTCCGATCCTCCATCCAATGTCAACATTTTCTTTAACAATCTTCTCAACAACCATTTTCGTACAGCTTGGCAGATATTCATTGAGGACCTTCTTTCTAAATATGTACCAACATCTGATGAACTTCTCAAGGTCGGTGATTTAAACTTTCATATTGGAGTTGAAAATGACATTGAGGCAAAAAAGTTTGAGAATGTCTATCAATCGTTTGGCTTACCTCAACTCGTCGACAAACCCACACACTGCCACGGAAACAAACTTGATGTTAAAATTTGTGATAACATTTCTGTAATTAATTGTCATGTTTCTTATCACTATGAAGTTCACTTTGAGATTAAATTATGTCAGATTCCCAATCCACCTATATCTGTAACTTTTCCGAAGACAAAATGTGTAGATTCTGAGTCTTTTAAATGTGATATAATTCCGCAAAGCTGTTGAACAATCATGAAAGTGCTGATCTTCTCATTGAAAACTATAATAATGAATTATAAAGTTTTTTAGATAAGCATGCACCTGAAACCACAAAACTATTGATTCCTAGAAAATACTCACCATGGTTTAATAATGAAATTTCTTTGTTGAAACGTGAATTTCGTGAGGCTGAAAGGGACTCTAGATGATTTTAGACTTCGCACCGGGATCTCTTATACAGTATCTTGCTGCTAGAAAAAAAAATGAAATTCATCTATATTGAGGACGAAAACCAACTTCCACATGCATTTTACTAGAGGAAAAGGACAACCCTAAACAGTTTTATTGAAAACCTCTCAGCTATTGACTAGTGGGCATAGACTAGAACTCTTACCAGAACACTCTTCTACACTACAATTAGCATCGGATCTCGACCACTTTTTCGTGAACAAAATAACAAAAATATAAGAGAACTTGCTACGCGTTGATGTTTCACCACTACAATATGATAATCCCCTTACAATGTCTACTTTTGAGTCATTCAATCTCATCACAACTAAACAAGTAGCCGAATTATTAAAATATTCATCCAATTCATTCTCTTCATTAAATCCACTCCCCACATGACTTCTTGAACTATGTCAACATCCACTTCTGCCTGTCATTACTAACATAATTAATTCAGCATTTGAGTCGGGGACATTTTCCAATCACCACAAACAGTCATTTGTAACTGCACTGATCGAAAAACTGGGCTTCGATAAAAATGACTCAGAGCTATCGCCCAGTTACTAAATTAACCTTCCTTTCCAAACTAGAAGAACGAGCAGCCTCTTCTCAAATCTTAAATCGGCGTCTTGTAAGGGTCATAGCACAGAAACCGCCTAACTTATTAAAATAAAAAAAGATATTCGTGTGAACTTTCAGAAGGATGCCGTGTCCTTACTTATTCTTCTTTACCTACCTCTCTACCGCTTTGATACCATTGATCACTCAATTCTTCTAAATAGACTTAAAAATTGTTTTCGTATATATCTGGAAAAGTCGATATCAAAGGGTCAAAGTTGGTGAACATATATCAACTCCAGTTTTGCTTCTCCAGGGAGTTCTTCAAGGCTCTGTACTTTGACTTCTCCTGTTTATGCTGTATTTTCAACCTATCACTGATATTATTTCTAAATACAAGCAATGTTATCACCAATATGCGGATGACACTCAACTTTATGTATCTGTGTAATTTAACAATATCAAAAGGAAAGGTAAAGGCGAGGTTTTGGTGCTACTTTATAATTAAATGTGAGTAGCGTGTACAATATTGCAATCAATACCGTTCTAGACACTGTAGCAACTTGTTTATCCGAAATTCATAAATGGATGCCATCAAATAAGCTTAAATCAACAACAGCAAAACAGACCTTTTACTTTTGGGTACAAATCAGCAAATTACGGTAATAAAATTGAAAATATCTCATTGACTGTTGTTAATGAAATTACCCCCAAAAGTAAGGTTAGGAACCTAGGAGTCATTTCTAACCCTAACTTGTCTAAGGAAAGTCATGTTAACTCTGTCACCAAATCTGCGTATTTCTACATTAGAACTATATCTAAAGTATGTAAATATCTGGATCGCCAGACTACAGAAAATTTAGTGCATGCATATGTTACTTCACGACTTGATAACTGTAACTCACTCCTCTTTGGTATATCTGGCCATTTAACTCATAAACTCCAACCAGCCCAAAATGCTGCTCCCCGTCTTATATGTAAAACTAAGAAATATGATCGAATTACTCCAATTTGGAACGATCATTACTGGCTCCCAATTCAGAAATAAATTGAATTCAAAATTTTCATATTAACGTTGAAATCGATTCATGGAACCTTCTTATATTTGTGACCTTGTATCAATAAATGTTCCTGGTTGGCAATGCAACCGATCAGCAAACAGATTCCTACTTTCTGATCCATGAATTAAACTGAAAACTATGGGTGGGCGATGTTTTATGAAGGCAGGTCCTATACTTTGGAACAAGCTTCCCGCAAACAGTTACCACTCTCGAATTATTTTAAAAGGCTATCAAAACTCATCTTTTACCACCGTTGATCTATAGCTCTCTATTCTTATATACTCCAGTTGTTTTTATTACATTATATCATGCAAGTTAGAAATGATTACAGTGTAATGCTATGAACTGTGTTTTAGATAACCTATTTTCTTTATCTGCGATCTTACCGTATGAGATGATTCTATTCTATTTTGGACTCATTTATGGTATACCTGAGTTCGATTTTCTTGTATTTCTAGTTAATCATAGTAACCCTAGATTTGTAAAGTGTCTTTGATACCCAGGTGTTGGAAGGGCACTACAAATCAAGAGAATTTCATTCCATTTCATTTAATTGTTGTGTTAGGCAATGATTCTACTTATACTTACTTTCTATTGTATCATACAATATAATTAGGTATTACACGAAATGTTTATAGGCGCTTTAGAGACATAGAAGTTATAAGGGTGCCTCCAAAACAAATGGATTATTACTACTATCATAAAATAATATAGTTCTCGATAATATGTAAGATATATTATAAATATATAAATAAAATGATCAATATGAATATAAATAGGATCATGAATAAATATCACTGAAGTAATAATTGTCATCGTGATATAAATAAAATGAATGATAAATAATAATATATTTACTCAATATAAAAATCAATCATGTGGTGTTTTCCCTCCATAGTAGCAACAATATTTCTAACAGTTCCTCTTTGAGTTATAACGCCTCCACTGTGTGTGTATGATGCAGGCTATTTTTCTTTATGAAACGTACATCACTTATTCATACCCATACTGCTATTGATATTTTCTGCGCTGTTTTAGTTTGTTTGAGTAACCAGGGGTGACAAGACCTTTTACCCGCAACCATATGTTAGAGAAACGTCGTTTTCAATGTATTTTGTATGGTGTCACCGTGTTTGTGTATACATTTCCAGAAATGATTGAATGGTGCCATTATCTAACAATAAAAATAAAATTAATGAGATACAGCCTTTCGCATGATTTGCTGACATTTATTGCCTGAATGATTTTGGCTGGTTCAATGGATGAATGATTCAGTTTAGTTCATTGAATGAATGATTTGGGTTGGTTTGTTGGATAAATGATTTTGGTTGGTTCATTGGATGGATGATTTTGGTTGGTTCATTGGATAGATGATTTTGGTTGGTTCATTGGATGGATGATTTTGGTTGGTTCATTGGATGGATGATTTTGGTTGGTTCATTGGATAAATGACTTTGTGTTGGTTCATTGATATGTGAATTTGGTTGGTTCATTGGATGCATGATTTTGGTTTATTCATTGCATGAATAATTCGGGCTAGTTCATTGGATGAATAATTATTGTTGCCTTATTGGAGGAATGATTTGACTTCATGTAAAATATAGTTTTGTTTCTTAATCAACGCAGTTAGCAGTGAATGTGGTGAAAAGATAGTATTTTTTTGGAAAACAACTATGTCTACACGCATGTTTGGAATACGTACTTGAATACGTATATTTATTCAGTCTGAATATATTTTCCTTAAGACGGATCGAAGGTATCGAAGGTATTGAATAGTTGTCGTGAATATTCATTATATAGTATAATGCCAGATCTAACGGCTGATTGGCCGATCACTTTTGCCTCTACATGATGTATATTGTTTGCCCACACCAGCCTAAGTCTCGCGAGCCTGGACAAGTCCGAGTCAGAATGTGACGACGCATCACGAGACATGAGCGGTGTCTCGAACCGGTCTCAATCCAGTCTCGACTCTCCCGACCACAGTGTTTCCGCGACATCCGGTAAATCTTACTTACCTCCCTTCTTTTCAACCTCATAATTTTACTATTACAACAGGAACTGTTAGTCACAGTGGAAATACAAACGTCTAGTTGGTACAGCACCGGACTATGAACCAGAACATAGATTTGGAATCCTGGGATATACCTACTGTGTTTGTCCATTATCCTCTGTTTATCCCGAGTAAAGTATGTTTAAGACTCGGGGGGAAAACCGACAACACGTTTATAGTTCGCTGCAAGAAGACAATATAAAATCTTCGATCTTTCGAGTGTTGAGAACTTCTTCATCGAATGTTTACGATTTTCAGTGTAGAACATTGAAGAATGTTCCAGTAAAGAATATCTTTATATACACTTATCCTGATGCAGGTGTTTCGACTTCTTTGTGTTCACTCTCGTATTCTATCTCATGAGAAATAACATAACAAAAATTGCAATATTTTTCATTAATTTGGAAGGCTTTCTGACGAAGGTCCTATTTGAATGCAATATTTGAAATGTTACGTGTTTTACTCGGCACTCTCTAATGTGAAGTTAATGGGGGGGGGGTAACCAATGTGGTTCTTTAATTAGTTGGAAAAAAATGCGCAGAAAAAACCTATACCTGTGATGGACACGAACCCACAACCTCCAGATGACCAGTCTGGTGCTCTACTAACTGGGCTACAAGGGCAAGCTTTCTACTGTGCATTTAGGTTTTTAACACCGTTTTTGAGAACCACTGATATTACCGACGTCCCATCAGAGGTATATTTTCTTCTGCGCCTTTCTCACGATCGGTACTATCTAGGTTTCTTTGGGCATCATTTCGCCTGTTGAGGCTCTATACGAGTGATGTCGCCATATCGGATATTGTTGCAATCATTGCGTAAAACGCTCGCGATGTCCATCCTGTAAGACATAACGGAACAAGCAGAAACCTTACAAATGTCAACCAGTGACGTAGGTTGTTTGCGAACAAAACACGACCCAGTGTGCACCACCTGGCACGATTGTATCGATTCATAAATCTGTCCCAGTCAGATTATAGAATAACAAGTTACACGATAAAGGTATACGGTATATATATAGTATTGTTACAAGGTCTAATCCCTTAAACGCATCTTGATGGTGACGATAAGTTCGGTATCCTCATCATCTGACATGTATGGTATAGGGGGGGGGGGGGGTGGTTCGTTAGTACGTGTCTAATGATTGTAATGGAGATGATAGATGTATATTTTGTATGTAGTATATAGCTAGTCTCTGTCAATAGTGGGCATTTTGGTTGTATTAGTATTTGGCTCATTGAGGACATTACGCTCTGTGTTTTCACAGAGTGAACGCTGTGACATGCTAGCAGGTTTGTGGATAAAAATTGGTGGCATTTAGCCAGCCTCACATGGGGTGCCGGTTGCTTCAACTGGCTCAAAAAGTAGTCCGTACTGAACTGGCCATCGAACTTTCAACCTTTAAACAGGCGATCGAATAGGTGATATTGACATTAGAACATGTTCTAATTTACGTTGAAAGGTTGATCGCTTCAAGTCACCAATTCATAACCCAAGCCAATGAAATTGTTGTTTTATATCACATGATATTTCGCATAATTACGTGATTTTTTCAAAATGGCGAACAACATGGAAATTGCCAGCGAGCCTGAAATCGAGTGTGTGTTTTTTATATGTTGTTGAACATGAGTCGTTCTGGAACGTCGTCGATAAAGATTACAAATCGCCAACGAGCGAGTGGAAGGCACCCAACTCGTGACATCGGGGCGACCCAACATGATCTTGTTCATCATCAACGTGATTTGTTCATTAGATAAGCAGCAACGATGAGAATAGCATCGCGTTTACGAATGTTTTGATGGCTACGGGCTGACATTTTATGGTTTTTTGATGGGTATTGATGTACCGACGGAGTTATTTCCCATATCGGTTGAAAGGTTTGTTGTCTCTTACGTCGTTTCGTGCGACGGTGCGTACAAGGCACCACATAGTTGAAGGAACTCGAATGAGCGACACGAAGCAACCGTCTCCTCATGTAAGGCCGGCTTTACTGAAAGCTGCTAAATATATCAAGATAAAGTAACGAATATATAATATTTAACGTGGGCATGAGTTCAACTGTAGTTAGTTAGAAATAGGCTGATTACCGAGGTTATCGTTGTGTAAGCCATTCATGGCCCTTCACAATGCTGGCATATCTGGTTAACACAACAAACGGATAATCCGTACTTATAACGTGTGGGAGAAAAAACAACTAGTGTGAAAAACCCACGGAGTCTGGGCAGATAAATGACTTTCCATTCACGCCACTGGTTCAAAGTGTCTACAGATGGACTACATATGTCACACACTCAGCAATGTCTACTATAGTTAATGGTTATTTCCAGTGGGATGACGACATAGCGGGGAGATAAGCGGCATAGAGACCATCCATACAGCATCAGAAACGCGGCTCCCTCAGGGAAAAAGCCCTAACAGAACCACACTGCAAGGGCTACCCAGACCTGCATGGGCACAGGGGTTTAAGGCGCTTTCTGCTCAAGAGACGCCACAGGTAGTACTGGCTAGAGCGGGAATCGAACCAGGGACTGTCTAGATTCAAAGTCAAGTGCTCTAACCACCGCACTAACTCTCTCCCTGTGAGGCCACCATAGTTCATGAATAAAAGTAGAGAAATATATGGAATAAAAATTGTGTGGTGTCAGACTTGAACCCAAGATATAGAGTTCATTCAACTAAGTAAAATGTGGAATGTAACATATACCACACTTTCAGCTTGCCAAATGGCAGTTCACATCAAGTCTTTGGGGAAGGCAGCTCTATAACAGATGCCAGCAAGCTCTTCATGAATACACTTTCGATATATATTACTCCATGTTGCTACTAATAAATCTCAGTGGCATTTATTTAAGGCCCACCGAGCCAGAGCCACTGGAATAAAGTCCAATGATACGTGAAAAAGACAATTCGAACCCTCCACCTTTTGGTTCATAGATCGGTGCTTTACCAACTCAGCTAACGATTTATGGCATATAATTGCTGGATGATGGGAAATGAATGTATGTATGATGGTAAAGTGGCAGGGTGCATTAAAGGGATGTAATCCCTTATAAAATCTCATTATCTCGTTGAACAATAAAAGATAGCCGTTAAACTGTGTGACGTACGATTGTTTAATGATGAAAAATTGTACGATATTGACGTCATTCGATATCGACTCGGTTCAAAATGAAGTTTTATGCATACACGACGCGATTAGTACGAGGTTTATGAAAACTGGAGCAGTAAAGAATCAATAAATATATCGGGATTACTAGTGCATCGGTTAATATCTCTCACAGCAGATTGTTAACGGTAAAAATGACACGGAAATTACGGAAATTAGAGGAACACCGCCGAAGGTTGGTACGATTTCACGTTGGATTTTATCAGCTGATTATATGACAGCGTGGTGTATATGCGATCACCTTTTACCTCGCAGCACTAATAAAGTTTGTTGATGCCAGCCTCAGATTGTTCCACAGGCAATTTCCTTTTTATCCACTTTATTACAAAATTCCACGTACACAGTTTACCTTATATCAACACGTTCATTAATCTTTAACGTATATTTTAGTCTCGCTGTACTATTTAGGTTTTCAATTTTTTTCATCTTGAGTGATTTGATTCGATAGAGATTTATCTGTATAGTTATATAAAAGAGTAGTTATTCAGTCAATTAGAGATTTGACCGATTGGTGCTGTAAACTAAATATTGTTTCCTCTGTTTATATTTAGTCTATCACTTATCGCGATCTGTATTACACACTACTGGTTTCAGTCATTAACAGCGGAACATAGGTGTCCCGCGATCCCAAAATCAGACGGTTGGATGGATTTTGATCATTCTTTCTGTGTTTCAATCAGAATAGAATGGTCTACCTGAATCAATAATAAACCCGTTTCCGACATCTGACTGATTTTGGGATGGCGGGTCACATATTTGTCTATAACTCTCGGAATTTTCCGTCTACTTCAGAAGCCCTCCTACGTCACTACGGCATGCTGTCCCCAGACCCGGGCAGCCCCACCAAACGGACGTTGTCGCACTCCTCTTATAATCTCACCCAGGTTATTGGCCGTACCTTCGACAGAATCGCATACCACGCCCCGCAATCACCACCATACCTGGCAACCATAAATCTAATTACTGCAATATGAATACCGCCATACCTAATCATAAGACGTTGCCATGGTAGCGTAGGTGGCATCATTATCTCTATTTAGATATGTAGCATTTGTACATAACTGGTTATCAAGATGATTCTTAAAAACATAGTTTAGTCATATACCATTACAAATTGCTTTGCTCTCTCAGAAGAAATCCGATATCAATTTTCCTTTCCATTGAATTTTTTCTGTTCAATCAGTTAATTCTTGAATTTAAGACAATGTCATTTTGGAAACCCATTATTATTGATGTTTTTCTTTACTGAGTCTTAGTGGCTACGTTTACTATGAAATTTGTGACCTGCCCATGGCCTGTACAGAGTGTTATAATCCGTTACTTGGGGTAGTGGGGTCGATTTCCCAACTGCTGCAGAAGATTAAATTATCTCTTAATGGTGAATTTTTTGGACTGACTCGTGGATTTCCATCATCATTGCCATCATTATGACCATCATTATTTTTGTCATCATCATCTTCAGCATCGTTATTACTGTCATCACCCTCATCAGCCACGTTATCATTACTAACATCAGCATTATCATCATCATAGCCATCATTATTACTGCCAGTATCATTAGCTCACCTCAGGTTATATTGGGTGAGCTTTACTGATCAAACTTCATCCGTTGTCTGTCCGTCCGTCCCGCTGTCCAATGTTAACTTAAACTTATTTCCTTAAAAATCGTTTAAAATCTTCTCAAAAACTGCTTGACTCAAAGCTCTGTAATTGTTAGATATTGTCTTTGGGTTGGTCTTATTCAGATTTGTTCATTCGAGGTACTGTCACCCGTGCAATGGTATATTCCGCCGATGTTTGTAATTTTACTTAAAAAATCCTTTCAACAACCACTTGTCGCAGAGTTTTGCCATTTGCATCATATCCAATGATAACAAATGAAATGTCTGGTGTTACTTGTGTGAGTTATATAATTTTCATCTAGACTTTCTACTGTGTGATCTTTTAGGACATCATTTTAATACACCGATTAACTATTACTTTACTGAATCTTATTTATTATTTTGTAAATTTTTTATTTCTCCAGATCTCGGAACATTCCATCCTATTTCTAAATGTTTCGAATGCTCCAGAATAGTGTTCTAAAGGTATCTTTGGCCTTTTGTTTTAGTATCTGAATGAGTATTTTAAGAACTGTCTGGCCTATAGTGTTTTAATATCCAATATGAGTATTTTAAGGCCTGTCTGGCCTCTTGTTTTAATATCCAATATGAGTGTTTTGAGGCCTCTTTAGCCTTCTGTTTATTTTCTATCTTTTTCAATATCCAGAGGTGAGCGTCTCAAGACCTCTTTGACCTCTTGTTTAAAATAACTACTATAAACATCCATTTATCGTAAACCACATTTCTTGTTTTACATCAACGTTATGCTTATCTTTGACCTCTAGACCTGTGCGAACATGATACATGGCTCATCTTCCGACATCCTTCATGACCCTCAGCCTCTACTCGCACCTCCCTCAGCCATGCACAAGTCCATGTCTAGCCCCGCTATTCCAGACTCAAATCTGGGTGGGTAGATAAAGGTTGTGTCGAATCAATCGACGAAAGTCACCGTATTTATATGAATGTAACATTTATATGCAGTACTAACTACACTATAATATTACTTACATATCTTGGCAAATGGCACTTCACAAGAAGTCATTGCTGAGAACAGTTCTGTTACGGGCACTAGCCAACTTGTTACTGATAAATTTCACGGATACTTATGGCTAATCAGCCGTGGCTGTTGGGGTAATTGGTGTATCCAAGGAATTGAACCTTCGACCTGGTTCGTAGGGCAGCCCTTTACCAACTTTAGCACAAGCAACATTACAATCGTACTCTACTCCAGTCACTCCATCACTGTTAATCTCCCATACACTCCCTTTATCATTTCACAGACAGACAAGGGCAGATAATCATCTGCTGACGGTTGAAGGAAGTTTCCGTGATGTTTGACATTATCTAAAAGATAATGAAATATATTGATTCACAATATATTTAGCTGGTTCTAACATCCTTTATTTCACTAACATAAGTTTGAGACACAGTTCTCTGCCAATTTCTAGTGTATGATCATTACGTTTCACAGACATACACCGCGTGATGTCACCTAAAGAGAAACAGCAACAGTAAGTATATTTTTATTGGTTGGTATTTTTTGCATAGATATGAGGGTAGGCTGAAAAGTTTATAGGCTCATCAAGAACGACTCAAGCTAGACAGATAAAACTTTTCCTATAGCTAGGCCAGTCGTTGAGGTTTTTTTCAATGTACTCACATTTATTGATCATTTTTGCAGTCTTTCCCCGCACGTACTGTAGCTTTTGACCGAAATGATTTTCGCACCCTGGTGTTATCAAGTATCTGGCTATGAAAGGCTTAGGTCCAAAGGACATTCATCTTGATATGGTGGATGCATTAAGGGATAATGCCCCTGCATTATCTACAGTGCAAAAGCAGGCAGTAGAATTTAAGAGGGTTGCAAAATGCCTGGACGATGATCCAAGGTCTGGAAGGCCAACAACCTCAACGACTGAAGAAAGTCTCGAGTGTGTGTAGGAGTTAGTAATGAGTGACAGGGGATTGACTATTAATCAGATAGCCAAGCATGTGGACATCTGCCAAGAGCTAGTAGAATACATTCTCCATAAAGAACTGGGTATTTCAAAGGTTTTTGCCGGATGGGTCCCGAGACTTCTCACCCCCGAACATACTTGCGATGTCACGAGAGAACTTGATGATTTTTTAAGTAGATCCAGGAGACTTCATGGAACGTTTTGTAACCCCAGAATGACTGCTGGGTCCACCACTTTGAACCAGAGACAAGATGCCAATCAATGCTATGGATACAGCCTTTATCACCCCCTCCAAAGAACACCAAGATGGTTTCTTCAGCAGGCAAGGTGGTGGTCTCATTTTTCTGGTATTCAAAAGGAATTACTTAATTATTTTTATCATTACCTACAAAAGGGTCATAGTATCGATGGCGAGTACTCACTCTGCTGACTTAATGGTGAAGGTACGTGAAGAATTCAAGAGGAAACACTGTGGAAAGCTGACAAAGGGGTCTTGTCTCATCAATCAATGCTCCAGCTCACAAGTCAGTCGTTGCAATGGACATGCTGCATGATTGTGACTTCAAACTCATTGACCACCCCTGTATTCACCTGATATGGCTCCCTCGGACTATTATCTCTTCCCAAATATGAAAAACATTTGGCCAGCCGCCAATATTGGAGCAATGACGACGTCATAAGTGCCATAAAACAGTTTTTCGGCAGTCAAGATGTGGGCTTTTATACCATGGGTATCCAAGCGCTGCCACATAGACTAAGTTTATAGAGCCTAAGAGGGACTATGTTGAAAAATAACCACTAAACATTCTCATTTGGTAAATGCATCATGGTTAGCCTATGAACTTTTCAGTATACTCTTGTATATCGTTCCTTCTGGGTGAAGGCATTGCTATTCAACCTAGAGGTACGATGTATGCAGCACAGCGTTACTAGGAGTGTTTCAGTGGTGGGAATTTGCTAGGAATGTCACTATGGACATTAAAATGAATGAACTCTACTAGGAATTTTATTAGGAATGCTAATGGCAATGATAATAGAAATCATACGATGGATATATTAATAGCAACTTTGTTAGGAATGCTTCTGGGAATAATACCCGGAATATTACTCTGGTTCCTAGCACTATCACTGAATATTAGTGAAAATGGAGTTTGTATTTTGTCGCAATTGTAATGATATCGTGATGCTACTATTGAATCGCATTGCTATAGAACACTTACGCCGCCACTGTGTTGCTATATTGTGATATTTATTGATGTGAGTGTAAATTTGATGTTACTCGAATCCTTTGCTATAAGA
Source organism: Epimenia babai (assembly GCA_011762755.2). Taxonomy (NCBI): domain Eukaryota; kingdom Metazoa; phylum Mollusca; class Solenogastres; order Cavibelonia; family Epimeniidae; genus Epimenia; species Epimenia babai. Next base: position 6,060 of record WURV02082557.1, on the reverse strand, counting down.
AGTAACTTTCGCGCAGCGGCCAGATACAGCGCCAGGCCGGCATCGAGGAAGACGAAGATGAGACTCTTGTCCAGTTACTGCGAGCAGATGATGCTCGTAACAAGCGCATGACGATGCTCACACAGATGCACGAGTCAGTCTACATCTATATGTACATGCAACTACCTAGTTAGATGGCAGTTATATTAGGCGTATCACTGAAAGGATTGGAACTGCTCTCTGGTTACTCTGGTTCCGTGGTGATTCTCAGCAAGTCATTTATCAGCCATTTCTACTGTAAACCCTGCTTAAACATTGGTAGATGCTTGATCTTCTTAATGGGGTGATGCGCGAGTGTAGCGGGTATCGCGGGTATTGTATTTGCACTGTATATCGACCAGAGGCATTCATTGTAAACTGCATCTGAGAGCTTTATTACCCGATATTTGCAGTCTGCAAATGTACCAGACTGATCTTTTGCCTTTTTGCCGAATATTTACTTTACATTTGTGTCTCATTTAATGTGTTGTATTAATGATGCTTTTTTCAATTTCATCATTTCTCTTTCAGCTCCGCGGACAGCGAAGATCGGGCCAAGATGGTGAAGGATGAAAAACGACGGAAATCGGGAGTTTTGTCCCTTTTATCGCGTGGAAGCTATCGAGGCAGAAAGGTTTGTTTCTTTCATATTGAATTTTATTAATTGCTTTCTCAATAAATTGAGTTTATTAAGAAGTAGTAATGTGTATTTGTGTTCGAGAGAAATGTAAATCTATCAGTTGCCTTAGTGATAAGGGCCACAACAAAATTTTTTATGAAAAACCAATACAAAATATGTGATAAGGGAGATCACTCTACTCTGCGAGAAAGTTTGTAGTTATGACAAAATTATATGTTGTAATTAAATTCTATTTGTACTTGTAATGTTTTAGTGTCTGGATTGCCCACTATTGGTGGGTTCTTTTCATCTCCCCAAGGGCGGATGACTAGGCGGGCTTAGTGGTGGTTAGTGGACTATTAATGTCTTACCATCGAGATATCGGTCGGGGCTGGATGGGGTGGGCTAAGTGTATTTTACCTTGGTTAACGATGTCAATCTAATAACCACTGCACCCAGCCAGAACTTTCTGTGTTTTAATCGACGTTATATTACAGTTTAACATCAACTCTATTCTTAACTCACGAACCCAGTACCTCTCGAACTTTTTTCTGTGGCCAGCAATGAATAATCAAATAGGTTTTTTGTGATCCACCTACATATTTTATCCTGATATTTGACGGTGGTAACTGTAAGGTCGCGGGTTCAACTCTGCCTGCTGGTTGACTTTTCTGTGATGATCCTCAGCAAGTCATTTATCCCAAATTGCTGGTGTAAACCCAACTTCTAAAATGGATAGTCACTTGATATTATCCTTCAGAGGCGATATGCGAGTGTATTGTATTTACACTGAATAGCTGCTATAAACATAAAATGTCAACAACATGTAAAAGACCTTACAGGCGGATATTTGCAGTCCATAAATGCTGTATTTTACCCTTTACCTTTAGGTTCGTTCACAGGACACGGTTTGGTCATCTGTCATTTGAACCGTTTATTCATTAACCCTAGTGCGGCAAGGTCACACCAAGTTGCTCTATTGTTAGATCTGAATTCCGGACGACTTGATGTTTAGTCTCGTTAGTAAAATAGGCCACGAGTGTCTCTCTGGGTATTTAGACACCCCTATCAGTATCGTTATATACAGACTTGTTTCTTAGTTTTGGATGTTTTCTTTGACCTTGTTTTGGATATTTTCTTTGACCTTGTTTTGGACGTTTTCTTTGACCTTGTTTTGGATGTTTTCTTTGACCTTGTTTTGGATGTTTTCTTTGACCTTGTTTTGGATGTTTTCTTTGACCTTGTTTTGGATGACTCCTGGGTGGTCTATAGGCATTCCCCACAGCCTCCATCTGAGATCTTGTACATTTAAATCAACGCAGAGCGGATTACCGGTGCCTTCCTCTCATACGACTTTGTTCATGAAATAAACAAGGTTCTTATTGAGATGTTGAGGAAAATTTATTTTGTGTGGTTTATCGTAAATCTAACGCGTATATAATGGCGGAATCATTATTTTAAGCGTAACTGACATTTACTATATTGTTATTAACGTAGGGCTATAACCATGCCCTGTACTCTAGCTCTAATTCTGTTAAAAGTAATCAATGTTTAATAAAGTATGAGGGTGGAAAGGTCAAGTTCATTACCTTGGCCACCAACAGCTTACCATTTATATCAAATAAAATTTGACCCAATACCATTCATCGGATGAACTGAATGTTACAATGTTTTTGTGTCGATACAATTCATTGAAATATCAGGAAATGTTACGTTAACCCTTGTTACCCAACAGAACCTAGAAATATCCTCACCAACTACATGTCTGAGAGAAATTATCATGTAGGAAAAAGGGTTAATTATTTCTCAAAAACTCCTGCTATAGCATGTCCTTCCTGATTGTGCATTAATTATAATGTACAGTTAGTCACTAACCCAGGTGCACTCCTTTGTCAAGGAAATGACTTCTACAGTCACGCTTGCCCGCCTTTGTTCCCATCACCTGGTGTAATATTAACCAATGAAACGGTGGCATTCATTCGTGACCTGAATTGATATCATTGACTGGAGCAGACGACTTTATAACGCAGGTTCATGTCACAACAACGCATACCTACAGAACAACAGTCATTTGATTGTGTATTTTTGTCCCACGCCTCATGCACATACGATGCATCATCTACGAACGAATTGATGGTTTCACAATCTCTCGCCTGTGAACATAAATTTGTCATTCCTGGTATGTAGGCCCGGCTACCTGCTGGGTCAGTTTACATTATATTATTATAGCTGAATACACTCATTATAATGATTAGCTCGATAAGTCAGTAGTGTGGATACACATCGGTTGTCGGTTGTCGTCGTCGGTGTTTATTGAACAAGTAGCTGATACAAGTAAACTTGTGTGTTTAAACTTAACTTAGTACAATTACGTAAGGCTGATGTAATAAATACATAACGTCAACAACGTTACTACGCTCCGCTCTCGAGGTAAGAACACTAGTATTGCGATTTCAACGAGAACAATGCATTGTTTTCTTAGCTATAATCTAAAAATCCACTCCACAAATTAACAAAAATAGATTAATTTTCTGAAAGTAGTGTTATTATTTTCAGAATTCTTTTAATTTTCATGATAGATGTAATTGGTAAAAGTACCTGCGTGAAGACATCCATGAGACACACTAAATGTCACTGTCAAATTCTATGAATTCACACGCTCAAATACTTTTTTGTGTACTTTGTCACTAAAACACTAATGAGCTCCCTACATTTATAACTACAGTTAGAAGGCAGCACTAACAACCCAGTTAAACTCGTATTTCATCACATGTTTCTGCAATATTTCACAATTTCCAATATATATATAATATCTTCAATATTATTGTATACATCAGAACCAGTGTTATTTGTAGATTAATAACACAAAACTATGATTAAAGTTGTTTGGTAAAAATACTAGTAAAAAGGCGATGTGGATGATTCTTAATAATTTATTAGTTGTAAATTTTGCTAAACAAGTGTGTTTTTAGTTGACTTTTAAATTGATTTGTACTTTGGAATTGTATATTAACTGGAAGAGCATTTAGAAATATGTGTATGTGTACATAATAACTAACATGTTTTAAGTTTTAAGGAGGTAATTTAGTTTTGTTTATTCTACAGAGTAAAATGACACAATTTATAGTATTATAGTATGTACACAACTAAAGCCCGGTGATATGCCCTGAAATGATACAGTAATGATGAACACAGGATGAAAAACGCTTTCCAAATGTTTCGAATTTTGGTAGAAAGGAAGTACCAGAAGTTCTAATTAACTTGTCTATTAGAGATATGTAAAAACTTTTAGGTTTCATTTACTCTTGACTGACTTTGTTTCAAAATCTTTTGTTTTTCCCCAAGCCATGATGAAGGCGATGGCTGCATTTTTGTACAAATATCCATATATAAATCCATAAATATCCATAAATACTCCAAGAGTTATTTTACCTGCGTCGTTAGCAAGTGATGTTCTAGTAATTCATACAGGCTAACCAGGTTACTGTGAGTGTTGAAATCCCTATATTATACCATTGAAGATAATATCACTTCTGTTCATGAATTTTGTGAGACGATTGTTGAACTATTTTTTGAAGAATTTTGAGAACTGTGGTAGTCGTGACACTGGTCTATAATTCATAAAAAAGCAGTTATTTAGGCGCAAATTAGATAATCAGGGATGGTTAGAAATGACAAATTAAAAAGATGACACAGGGGTAAAGTAATAACATTCTTTATACATCAACTATAAACGGACTTAAACTGTTTAAATCATCTGAATTTTTATTTTGACGTGAATCAGTATCCTCCAAGATTTCAGTTTTAAACACAGGCTCGAAAAACGAAGAACATATTACTTTCGTTACTATCACACACAAAATCACTAAATGATACATTGTAATTTACAGGTATTTTCTAGGTAAGATTATATATGATGAGGTATATTCACATACCTGTTGATTATCTCCAAACAGCGCCATGGTATAAGAAAGTGTAACAACCAACATTATGTTTCACCTATCCTTGAGCATGATTCGTTTTCCAGAAATCTACATAATTAAGTCGTTATGTAATCATAGATCTACTCGGAATGTCATTTAGTCACCCTGTCAGATAGTTTCTTAGTGAGAGAAAAAGGGTCATCTCGCTTGTAAGTCCATCGTCAGTTTTGAGAAGACAAACTCAGAGAATAACAGAAACACAATCATCAACATAGTTTCATCTGCTCTTGACAAGATTTACTCATCTGGCTTGGGTTTTGTCTAGCCCTTTGTCGTCGGGTGTAGTTGTTTTCTTTCTCACCCCTCCCCCCTGTTTCTCACTTTCTCTAATTTATTGCGCCAGTGGTGCAGGGGTTAGAAGCGTTGCCTTTCATGCGAGAGGTTGCGGGTTCGAACTGGCACAAACCAGGGATTTTTTCCCGCGCCTTTCACGTCAGGAAATGAGCAAGATTTTCGTGCTTGAATATTGAGAAAGATTCGTTGTGAAATGGTTTATTATAAAAATATCCTAGGGATATACCAGGGCAATGTTGTACGTGCGACTGACATTTAATTGTAAAGTAGCACCAAAACCTCGCCTTTACCTTTACTTTTTTTTTCTGCGTCCGTTGAGCACCTGCTCATTGCACCTGACGAAGTATACTTGTATTCGAAAGCTCGTGTGAATCATTTATCTCAGTTAGCCTATAAGGTGTTACCTTTACTTCTTAAGATTTACACAGTTACCTCTCTCTACCAACTCTACCAAGAGTTACAGAGGCAGACAGAGGCAGACCTTTGTATTTAGTTGAGTTATTTAATACCCTTCTGAGAACACGATATTTCAAGTGTGCATGCCAAGCCAGTGATATACACAGATTTGATATCTGTAACAAGCGCAGGAGGCTAAATTGAATGGCTAATTGATATGATATATCGTTATTTAATTAGTGGATACGGTTAATCTTTGCAAAAATGGAAGGTAGCCATTGTGGTTCCTGTTATTTTTTGTGGTTCTATACATAAGTGACACGAAAGAGAAATGGGACGGAACGCCACAAGCTCCAGATAACTGATCTGGTTCTCGACCTACTACACAATTTCCTCAGTTGTTAGAGCGTCTCACCGGTTATCTGGAGTTCGTGGCTCGAGACAAGGTTTTTTTCTGCCCATTTCTCTTACAGGGTTTGTTTGTTGTATAGTCACATATGGCATTATAGTGTTTCAGCCCACCCCTTTGTTTAGCCTGTTGTCGGGCATGTTCTGCCTACAATGAACACTGTACTTTCATGCTGATGCTATTTCTACCAAGACTCTGTTAATGTCATGACTCACATGTGTACCACCAGTACTTGCTCATAAATAAAAATAAATAATAATAAACAGGTTACTTAATATCCCGCTCTATGCCACGAGAACGTGCTCTAAGAGCGGTTCACAGTTCAGAATATAGTGGAGGGA
>WURV02082446.1:0-20710 GCA_011762755.2 Epimenia babai | reverse complement strand
CGAAATGTATATAGGCGCCTTAGAGACATACTAGTTATTAGGGCGCCTCCCAAACAAATGTATTATTATTATTTATTTTTATTATTATAAATATCTATAAATATCTATAAATATCTATAAATATCTATAAATAACTATAAATATCTACAAAATTCTATAAATATCTATATCTATCAATATCAATATCTATCAATATCTATCAATATCTATGAGATTTTTTCTGATAATATAACTCATTTTTCATGTATTACAGAAAGAAAAACTGCATTGTATTCATTCTGACCTATTTTCACGTATTTTTTGCCTCATTTTGATATCGTATTGCTCATCATGTTTAATGCGCTCCAATTCTTTCGCGAGTTTCTCTTCCTGTTCCGCCTGTTCTTGACGTATTCGTCGTATCTCCCGCTCGCGCTGCATCGAGAGAATCATCTCCCTTTCTTGTAACTCCACCTACAAAACCGGCAGAGTCTAGAATGATCTAGAATGCGGTTAATTTATGAGTACTCAAAGTTATATTGCTTGTATGAAACAAATATCACTTAATTGATGTGGTTCTTGATAACACAAGGTTTTGTGCATATCAACCGTAAACATACGTATGTATCAGTATTAGGCAGTGTCAGTCATGGAGTTTATTTCAATAATTTAATAATGCATCGACTAAAACAATAAAATTAAAATTTTCTTGATATAAATTTGAAATATTTACTACAAAGTTTTCGCACGCCCAAATTGTTTGACAGCAAAGTCACGTTAATTTGGGCTTCCCAAATAATTTTTCCATCTCGATATTATCAATGGCGGGGTGATATGCGAGTGTCAAAGGTATTGTATAAGTGCTAAATAGCTGCTCGACACAATTGTAAACCACATCTCATAACCTTTATTGGCTGATACTTGCGGTCTATAAATACTGTACTTTACCTTTATCTTACGATAACCGGTCTGCTTGTTCTACCAACTGGGCTACATAATTAAAAATCATGTGACCTGTTTTTGACGAGCAAGTCTTTTGTCTGCGAGTTTGTCCTCTCCCAAGATTTGCTCCTCGATAAGACGACGAGCTTTAGCCTCTTCTTTCGCTTCCTTGATGGCCTCTTCTTCCCGGATCAATTTATCCCTCCTAATTATGGCTGATTTCGCGTTGGCCTGGACAGCAAAAAATGGACCAATTCATGCAAAAAATGGACCAATTCATGTAACACATGGCTATCAAAGACATTTTACAAATTTATGGTAACTATGATAAGCTAGAAACACAAGGAATACGGTTCAAAATCCAACTCGGTACACCATGAATAAATCGAAAGTAAAATATACATATACAGTAAGATCACATATAAAGAATGCGTGTTTGTTATCTAACTTAATTTGTTTAAAAAGCATCAGTCAATATATCAGTGGGCAGTTTTTAGTCCTCTTGCTGTATTAAGAAAATAAACCATAAAGTTGATGGGCACTTTATGGAGATCGTTGTGGTTTTTAAAGGAGCCGGAAGCAGTGGAACGGTGATAATAGTGATGTGATTTGCATTTTTAACACAATAAACAAATAAGACATTATTACACGGAGTATCACAAAACCCTACATTATATATTAGGAGGTTTTAGACTAAAGCAGTATGAGGAAAGTCGAAATATTGCTATATTCGGCCCGTTAGTATCAATAATCTCATTATAATTACATTGTAAAGTACAAGGAAAAGACTGTAGCACCTTATGAGACTAACGAAAGTTTATTGAAACATGAGCTTTCGCAGACACAAGGAATGCTTCATCAGGTGATTGAGTGGGAATAAGTAAAACACACATTTATATAGCACAAGTACAGAGGCATGAATTAAGTCATTACAACAATGAACGGAAGTGAAAAATAATAGCAATTATTACATGAATTCGATCTGACTAAACAAAAGGACAATAACACAATAATCATTTACATTGTATGTCCCATCACACCGTCTGCGACCTGCGATTATTTGAATTGTAGTTGCCCATAATAATTTCTCACCTTAGTATCACTTGTATCTACATATTGACTTAATATGTCATCCATTTATATGATATGGGTCAATATACACGCTACAACTCTGATCTACTGTGACTTGTGTCGAGAGAAATCTAACCAGTCTTATACTAGTGGCCGGAGTTATATTTAGTTATAGTAAGAAACGGTTTATAATACATACCATGATTCTTGCTTTAATAAATATGACAATTATTACGACAATCTATCTAGTAAACATGCACTCATTTGCGATTTTCAAACATTCTAACTACAGCATCTCGTCCGCCATAAGGTTTGGAACGGTTACCATGGAAATGTTCATTATTTTAAAGCACGGGGTGGGCGGTACGTGTTTTATTCAATTTATTTGATAGTCTTGTTTTCAAAATTATAATCAAAGGTTTCTTAATTAATATCGCAATAAGCGGTTAGAGTTCAGTGAGGGATAAAATACAATGTAATTTGGACGGCAATTATTGCTGTCTAAAGATCGAAATCTTCCCTTACACCCCCATGAAGACTTGCAATACGCGGGTTCACGGAACGTGTTTCAGGAAAAATGGCTCAAAATTGAACGTTCTTGCCGGAAGTACAGTTTTGATGACAGAAATTTTGTGGCACCTTGTTTTATTAACTTGTTTTGTGTAAATATTCTCTATTTTAATTTAGGTTTTGATACCAAACTAGAAGCTTGTGATATAATTGAAAGCGCAAGACATTGTTCGAAACGGTATTTGTCTACTTTACCGAATATAAGGTTAACCATCAACGTGAAATCTTTACTAAAAGACCTTTCGTTGGCTAACGGCACGGTAGTTTGAGTTCATTGATCATACCTCCAGGATATGCCAATTTTACTCGATAGTTAATATTAAAAAAATTGCAATAAAGCTTATATTTTTATTTCAGGTACAACAATGGCTGTCCCGGCGAAGATTTTACTGAAGAGTTCAACGAAAATGTCCCTAAATGAACGGTATAGACTTTTGGGAAAGCCATATTCATTACAAGGAGCGTTTTTACGTGAAAAATGCAAAAATTGTCACATTGAAAGTGGGAGAAATGCACATAATGTAACGATATTACAGCATAAATCCATTTTTATGCTTCCATTTCACCGTGGATGGAGGGGAGGTTGACAGTGGTCATTTAATTACATTGAACATTTGCCAAAAATCTCTTTCTCGTTGAGGATCTTAATCTCAAATAGTCAAAAAGATGATGCATTTTTATTTCTCGTATTATACATGTGGTGTAATTGTTAACCAACTTGGTTATTCAATTTATAATATGTATATGGTTATACATGGTCATACGAATTAATAGTTATAGAGGATGCCATAGACAATAACAATAAATCATTCATTGCTGGGGTTAAAATTGCGACGCTAACTCGACACAACTCTGGTGTGTTTGATATCGATTTGATAGTGATTTTGGGGATAATTAGGAATTCTACGGTGGCATCGAAGTATGAGATTGGATTTGTGATGTAAATGGTGGTGGCTGCTCCTTTATAAAACCCTTAAGATTACGATTAGATACGTTGCTGCAAGTGTGGATGAGGGGGAAAATGGCGGTCGCACTTGTAATCACTTAATTCAAGGGTTTTTTGAGCAGTCCTAATACTATTGCCCCTCGATAAAACCGCCGAGAGAAAAAGACCGACGGGGGGAGGCGCCGTTATTTTATAACGCGCGTTTCTATCGGTCGATCTGTGCATTTTGTTCAATGAAGCTTCTCGAAACTGCCGACTCCGCCAAGCACGGACGCCGTTCGGACAATGGCGGCCGCGGAAACACAGGCGTCGGCCCGCAATCGTCGTCTGGCCTTACAGATGGAGAATCGGCCATCCGTGAAGGCCGCATTGGGCCAAGTCGGTTACGTCGCTGCCCCGGATATTGAAACGCAGCGAATGTCCGCCGCGCAGCAGCCGTTAATGCGCGCGTTGCCGCAGCAACGCTCGGCCGCCGGTCTTCAGCAGCTACAGAGGGTTCCTGTGCAACAGCGTGTCATGTCCCAGCAGGTATCGTCACTCAGCTAGTGTGTGTCAATTTCTGAGTAACGGCGTTATTAGTCTCGCATGCAACGGGCCGATTCGTGAGCGTTTCTCACTTGCCCCGTGGGCAAACGTTTTCTTGGTGTTTCTTGGCTCCGGTGGGCAAGTATCTTTTAATATGCCTCGGGCAAGCATTTCTGACGTAGCTCGTTTATAACTCGACATAGCTGACGCATTTCTCGCTTGCCCAGTGGGCAGATGTTTCTTGGTATTTCTTGGCTCCAGTGGGCAAGTATTTTTTCATATGCCCTGGGCAAGCATTTCTGACATAGCTCATTTATAACTCGACATAGCTGACACATTTTGTTGCCCAGTGGGCAGATGTTTCTTGGTACCTTGGGCAAGCATTTCTGACATGGACCAGATGAAGTGGGCAGACATTTCACACTTGCCTAGCGGGCAAATGTTTAACATTTCTCGGCTCCTGCGGGCAGATATTTCTCTTATGCATTTCTGACATAACCCCTATAAAGTGGGCAAATATTTCTCACTTGCCCCAGTTGGCAGGAAGCATTTATCACATTCTTGCCCTCGTCGGTGAGTGTTTCTCGTGTTCCCGGTGCATGCTTTTCTCACAAGCCGTGCCCAAAATTAGTGTTTGTGGCTATATTTAATGTAGTCACCCGATAGACAATAATTCATTCATAATATATTTGCGCTTTATATGTAGGTTCGGTTTTTAATTTTTTTGGGACTGTTTTCCCACAAGTCCTTGTACAGATAGTAGCTTTAGTCCCGATGGGTCTATTTCACGGATAGTTTGATCAACTGCAAGCTAGATGTATATAGTACTTGGTATATGTCTACTTATTAACCCTTAACATACCAACATCTGTACATCACATGTCTGTGACTACGGAGTGTTATGGGTTAATGCGAGACCAGCTGGAGTTAGTCACTATAGTACTTTTGAATGGTTGTTCACGTCTGGTTGGTCTCGTTGTAAAACCATGCCTGATTCAATCATATGAATCGCCAATTGTCAATTTTTTTCGTTACGACCTGCCGTAGGTTTCCCTACAGCAGCGTTTGGGTCGCCCAAATGTCCGCGCTCGCCTCAGTCTCCCCCAGCGATCCATCGCTCGCGGCAACTACGCCCAGCGAGGCGCGATGCGTGGTCGCGGTTACCTAGGCTACGGGCAGCAACAGATGAGGGGAATGCGGGGCAAGCTGGTGCAGCAACGCGGTGGACGCGGCTTCAGTCGGGGAGGTACGTGTCTTGATTTGAAATTAATTCCGATGATATCTGCGATTAATTGCGGATTGCATGGTATGAATAAAATTTACTAAGGAAAATGCATACGAAGGGCTTAGGAGTATATTGAGGAAGAAAATACAAGGGTTACACATTTGAAAATTGTTTAAAGTTTCAACACATAAGCCTTAAGAAACATAGTATATGTATGCCAAAGTTTATATATCTGACAGAATTAATTTAGTCTCAAATAGTACCACTTGTATTTCTTCTCACTTTGTAATACTTTTTAAAATTTTGCAGCGTAGCCAAAATATGTTTTTAATAAGGATTTGATTCGCTGAGATACCAGTTGAGCTTGTTTTAGGTTTGGCATATGTTCGTTTCAGGTGTGGTGTATGCTTCACGGAGGGGCGGTAACATCAGTACCCGCGGTGGCTTCAACAATAGGTTTGTCTTCGTGTTGCAGCCTATGGCGACGTTATTAGTTCCTCATTTATCATATTCGTTTATCATTGTTATTATTAATGAATTCGCATCGATACATGCTCATGGCCGAGAAAACAGTTACCCCAGTAGTCGGCCTATAACTACTTGACGAAACAGTGTTTATGAGAAAGCTTCTGATTACTTTTATACTATTAATTAAATAAATTAATTCGAAATTTGTTTCATATCTTGTATTGGAACGCACTAAGGTAACGTACAAGCAACATTTATAGACCGCAAGTATCAGCCAATACAGGCTCTCACATGCAGTTTACAATGAAATATTTTTAGCAGCTATTGAGCGCATATACAATACCTTCAACACTCACATATCACCCTGCCAAAGATAATATCAAGAATCTACCAATTTTGGATAGGGGTTTACTACAGCAATCGGGAGAAAAATGACTCGCTGAGGATCACAGCAGAAAAGTTGACCAGTGGGAGGTTTTGAACCCACGACCTTACGGTTACGAGTCCAGTGTTCATACCACTCGACAAACTGCTTCCATTTAACATCCGTTTAAATTAATACCTGATTGGCTTCGCTTTTTACATGCCAAGTTCATGTTATACGACGATATAACCTTTATTTTCCTGTTATAATACGTCATTAATCCTAGCATGTGTTTTGTTTTCGTGTATTACTCTCTATCCGTACACGCAATTGTAACTGGTTTGTCATTATAGCGTGTCTGTGACTAGTCATTCGTGTATTTACTAGCAACAGTAGACGTTTTAGTACCAATTCCAGTGCTCTATAAGCGAGAATCCTATTCTACAATTCTGAGCATAAGACAGGAAATTCATCTTACCTGTGACTTGCGCTCGTTACAGATTTCGACGCGGGCGAGGCGGGGCTGTGCGGGGAAACCGCGGCAGGGGGCGCGGCGTGGCTGTCTCCGTGGAAACGCTCGACAACCAACTGGACGAGTATATGTCGAAGACGCGCACGAATCTGGACGCGGAACTAGACGCTTACATGGCTGAGGCGCAAGATTGAAAGGTCGCCTGATATCTGGGAGTGGAGGGGGGGAATTGCGACAACCACGAGATAATCCAAGCGTAATTAATGGGCGCTTTATGTCAGGAGATTTCTCGCGGATTCTGCTACCTCGTCATGAAACGAGATATACAGCGTTGCTTGACCAAAGTTTTCAACTTAATACGTTTTCTCGCGAAGGGCTAAATGGATAGAGTTAGTATTTTTGTAGGGATGTGCTGTGGATGTAGAAAATTCGCGGCAGCGCACAAAAATATCCGTACACCGGTGTACTGCGTTTTGGTACACTGGTGTACCGGTTGATCCATTGACCAGTAAATTTTTAAAACTCCCAACCCGTTGACCAGTATATTTGGACACTGGTGCATCACTTGATCCATTGACCAATATATTTGTACACTAGTGCATTACTTGATACACTGACCGGTATATTTATTCACTGGTGCACCATGACATTTGTTTTCGTAAATGTTATCGGTGTATGTGAGGGTGGGGGTGGGGGGGCTCCATTTTCTGATGCTTCTCAAAAAGTCGATCGCCAAGTATCGAAATAACTGCCTCTCGCACCGGACAACTTTCTCGTTCGTTTCGTTTAACATTTTAAATATTTCACCCCGCAATAAGCGACTCTCACTAACACGCCATTAGACAGACATCGTGTACATTACAAATCATCGCTAGTGCATAGTTTCATTTGTAACATTAAACGAGTTACATCATCCAGTCTAATGGATCGTTAGGCTTCCTATGAAAAGCGAATGTTCAACTGGGTGGCTGCAGACCGTCGCCGTATATGCCCTAGCCGAGCCTAGCGGATAGCCTAGTGTTCCCGCCGCTAGGTTGGAGACAAAAGGGTAGCGGGTTCTAAACTGTCCCTCGCTCGGCGTTTCGGCGGTGATCGTAGCATGTTCATTAAGCCGTCCAGTTATTACCAATTACCGGAGTAAACGCATCTCTGAGATTTAGATGCCGAGCACAAAGGTTCCCTGTATGTACTCCGAAGAGACAATAATCACATCGAGGTATCGTGAAAGGGGAGTAACTCTATAGATTCATGAACAAAGGGCGGGAATACCAACAAAAAAACCTTGGCTCTTGGTAGGCCTGAACGCGTGATATACAAATGTGAGTTCGGGGGCTCTATGAACTGCGTTCTTGACCTCGGTTGTTTTGAACGCTTGACAGCAATTGAGGAGTGATTGGTTGTATGCGTGGCTAAAGGCAAGATTATTTTACTGGTTATTTCTTCGAGGCATTTTGATTGTCTTGGAAATTAAATATTGTTATCAGTTGTGGTCTGTGGTGGTTTCTCACCCTCATGGCGAGATTAATAGCGGTAACACGGGTATTCGCACGACTGGTTCCGAATGTAGGCAGGCTACACATGTCGCGCGCACACACACACACACCGCTGAATTCTATGATATTCTAATGGTTATTTACAACGGGATGCCGACATACAGGCCTACCATAGGGCATCTGGAGCACAGCCACATCAGCGGAAAAGCGTTAACAAAACCGCACTGCAAGGACCACCCATTCGCCTATGGCACGCTGATTTCAGGCGAAAAATGCCACAAGTTGTATAATGGCTAGTACAGTTATTGATCCCAGGGTCTGGATGTAAAGACAAAATGCTATAACCACTAAGCTAATTGATATTATTTGATACAAAATATTTTACACGAAAGAAAATTCCACAGGTGATCCAGTTACTTGATCGTTGGAATCCTGCAACATGTCTTCCCACCGGATCAGTAATAACTTTTTTCAACAAAAATGCTTTAAACCCAGCTGCCCCATGGGTGTTGGGATGCCCCATGGGTGTTGGGATGCCCCATGGGTGTGGGACAGTCTTTACACTGTGGTTACGCTAGATCTTTCTGAAGGCACTGACGACCATATTTCCTGATATCTCACTTCCTGTAATTTTCAGTCATGTCAGGCGTTTAGCGGAGTTCGCTCTACGCTCGGACGGTCTACCACAGACTGTCTGTTGGTGATCGCAACCAGCACATGAGCCCGAATTTAACCCTTACCACACGGACGTGTACATCACATCGAAATAGCAAAAACTATTCTGTGACAACAGAGTTTTAAGGGTTAATAACTTGTCAATGAAACATCAAAAGACATGTCATTAATAATATATATTATATAATAATAGTAATAATACAAGTGGTTAAGAAATGCTATTAGTACTAAGCAGTAAAAGACACTGATTGGATAACCGCAAATAAAGATTTACATAAAAATGTAACGAGAAACGAGAACGAACGTATCAACAAATTCCATCATCTGTCATGGGAAAATTACTAATAATAATAAAATAAAATTATTAAACGGCAGAAAATAAATGAAAAACACAACGTAGTTTCGATATGAAACTAAATAAGTCATGAGAAACTCGATTCTACTCTTTCGCGCGTATCGGTATTTAATTATCTGACCTTAATAGTTAACCGTTCTAACAATAAAACGTTAGATTCGTAAAATTTACAATAACGTTACTATGTTTACAGCAAAACATGAAAAAAAACTAATTTTGCAATATTTTTACACGTCGTTGGCATTATAAATTTCATTATTTTTCATATAGTTCGTCAAATAGGCGCAGAAAATCTATTTTATATGGAATAATTACCTTAAGTGATTGTCAAATAATTTTATTCTTTCATATTAACTTATTTCATTACATTTATTTGCAATTCGGTTCTACTGGGAACTCTGTAAACTTCTTTAGTACCCTTAAACATCAAAATCACTAAATTACCAGACATGTTCCAGCCATAACTTTAGAAAACCTAAAATGATATGAAATTGTAGATTTATAGTGCCCTTTTAGCACGTTATCAAAAACATTACAAATTCATGGTTACTATGATTAACTAGAAATACAAGGAATATGGTTCAAAATCGAACTCGGTATAGCAAGAATAAATCTAAAATTAAATAGGCATATAACAGCCTAAACAGCCCAAAAGTAGATTAAACTGGCAACTCTTGATCATGGGCTTCCTGTGGTTCTTGCGTTTTTTCATGTTTGAGATTATACTTTTAACCTGGTATTAATTTTTATTTTCAAGTCCAGTTAACCAAGTAAATTCTTTCCGTCAATATTACTCCGTTATTTTCATCGTTGATCTAAATAGTTTTACAAGTCGTGTCTACTGCGTGTATAAATAAAGCCCTATGAGTAGGCTAACTCTAACAACACTGCAGCGTATAACTGTACAGGGTGGTCCATAAGTACCGGGTCATTCCTATATATTATATGCCCAGAGGCTCTGTATGGTGCCTACTATTCTCATAACACAGTACGATACGTCTCCAGGTTCTATGTGACATTTTTTGAGCACAGATTGAGTGATTGCCCTAAATGCAGCGATAATAAATCATGAAGGCATAAGATAACACCATATAATATATAGGTTGCTACATGGGACAGATATATATATATATATATATAGCCCAATAAGTAGGCTAAATGTAACAACATTGCAGGCATATCTATTCAGAACGTTTTACTATTGTGTTTGAAACCTAGAATAATATACTTATACTTTAAGTAAATACATGTATACATAATTTGCGTCTGATTTATCTACGGAAGATTTTACAGAACGAAATGCCCATAAATATTAACGAAATTTCCCTAAATAAAAATCGTATCTAATAGTTAACTACAAGACAAGATGGCTGATTTGACTTTCTCGGCTAACTATAACAATACTGCAGTGCTCCCGAATGCTCTAAATGAGAATATAGTGGCCAGTTTTGCTAAATTGCACGACCTATTTATTGCAATAAAGAATTATCCCCCTTGATCGAGTGATTTAGTAACATCCTCCTTCAACAAAATCAAATAGCAGACGATGAAAAGCGTTATTCATGACTGTGATAACATTAAACTTTGCAATGGCATCGTACGGTAAACAATATAGCGTTGGTATAGTAGACGTTCCATATAAAGATCTATCAAACATCAAACAACATCGTGACTGAGGTGAGAGATAATGACCAGTGGTCAGTGACAAGCGTTGTTTGCATAGCCCTGATAAAATGATTGTGGTTTAGTGATTTAGAATTTGATACGTGATTCGATAATACAGCTATGTATGGTATGGTTGTATAAAACTGAAAAAGAATAGGGGAATATGAGGTTTTCGGGCCGTTTTATTAAAACGCTGACCATGTTACCTCATTATTCCCCGATGAAATTTTACAATAACGGTAGCCTAGGTCTTCCTCGATATTCAAGCGCTAAAATCTCTTCCAAGCGCTAAAATCTCTTCAAGCGCTAAAATCTCGCGTATTTTATAAAATGGAAGGTGCGGGGAGAAGCTCTAGGTGTGTCTGGATATGAACAGGTACATTTGTGAAAGGCAATATGTTAATTCGGGAATCTTAGACGGGGTCATATGTCATATGAATACTAATCATAAATACACCATATATGGTAACATGAATATTTGAATAATAATGAATATACTTTTGAAGGTGCCATGATTCTTCAGAAACAAACAATTTATATAAATTATATCCATTAATAGTCTTTGTAAATATTGTATATAGAGCAGGTATAAAAATTTTTGTACAAAACATTTCACTTAGTTAGAAAATGATGTAATATTAAATGATGTGTATTTAAATAAACAGTGATATAGTGAGTTTAGAAAGATTTAATTTTGACATGAAATAAAAGAAAAGGAATGGAATCAAAATTCGGTACTCCTCACAATCGGTGCTGGTTGCATTTTTTGATAAATTACAAATTAGTAGATTGTGTTATAATGCCGATACTATGTAATTTTACAAGCATTGCTTAAATAACCTGGTTATTGCTGCTAGGTGTTAGAGCGAGTTTTGTGAAAGCAGCGAAAAATTGATCACGTTATGGGATATAATTACTGGGTTATTTGATATAATTATTAGTTATTTGATATAATTATTGAGTTATTTGATATAATTACTGGGTTATTTGATATAATTACTGGGTTATTTGATATAATTATTGAGTTATTTGATATAATTACTGGGTTATTCTCGATATAATTATTGAGTTATTTGATATAATTATTGAGTTATTCTCGATATAATTATTGAGTTATTTGATATAATTTAGGTTTTTATATATAATTATTCAGGTATTTAATATAATTATTAAGTTATTATAAGGTGTATTGCAATTTAATAAAGGTATCTGGTAATGCGATATAATTCTTATATAATTAAGTCCGCGTGCGTCAGACTATCGAGTGCCGCTCTATCGAGAGTGTACCGTGTATATATAGACATATATATATAGACTATTAGACATAAATAGCCTCATTCTTAGCTCCCTATCCCATTTCAAAACGATTTGAAACGTGATCTTTTGCTGAAATTTTGATGCTCCTTTGTAGGCAATAGTATAAATGTTATAATAGGTGTGCCTCAAGGTACGGTTCTGACCTGGACCCAACACGTGTTGTAAAATTCCACGAGGCAATCCATGTGACATTACACGACAAAGTGTAATTATCACTGGCAGCGATAATTATCTCCGAATTATAATTACGAGGGGAGGCTGAAAAGTTCATTGGTGCATCGAGAAAGACCCAAGCTAGACGGATGAAACTTTTCATATAGGAAGCTGAGTCAATTGTGGCGACCAAATGTTTCGTTGTTTCCAGTGCACTCACATTTATTAATCATATGTGCAGTGCTGCTCCATATGTACTGCAGCTACAGACCAAAATGGACAGAATTCAGAATTTGGCACGGTGGTGTTATCAAGTATTTGGTTGTGAAAGGCTTAGCCCCCAAAGGACATCTTTGTTGATATAGTGGATGCATAAGGGGATGATTCCCCTGCATTATTCACATTAGGGTGGGGATACTGAACCAATGATGACAACGTAAGTGTCATCGAGCAGTTTTTCTGTGATCAAGATGTGGGCTTCTATACAACGGGTATCCAAGCGCTGTAACATTGTTGGACTAAGTGTGTAGAGCGTGAGGGGGACGGGACTATGTTGAGGAAAAAATAACGACCAAACAATCTCATTCGGAAAAGGCCTATGAACTTTTCAGCCTGTCCTCGTAGAAACATTTCGTTATAAATCCGTACTTATCGAATCTAATTCATGCACAATTTCGTTGAAATGAGGTCGATTTTCCGGTTCGTACTCCCAGCATCTTCGCATCAAGTCATACAACTCGGCCGGCGCCCCATCCGGCGATGGCAACCGCATTCCTGGAAAATCAGCCAACAGCAGCGTATGAATGTATGTAAATATAGGCCTGGGTAAAGGTAATTGTTGAGCCAATGGCAGCGTATGAATGTATGTAAGTATAGGCCTGGGTAAAGGTAATTGTTGAGCCAATTGCAGCGTATGAATGTATGTAAATATAGGCCTGGGTAAAGATAATTGTTGAGCCAAATGTGCGAGATGGATAATTATGTAAGATGAAACGATACTGGAGGATGCTGGAATAATTACCAATACGAGGCAATGGAGCATCTAACTATCCAGTAATTTGCGTATTATATAAATAATTCCCCGTATTACGACACTAAAATCAATGATATAGAACACAGAATAAATATACCAAGAAAGTTGAGTAACTATATCAAATTAATTCATTTCACCGCCATGTTTTCACAATGGCACCGCAGAATTTCTCAGAGCTAACTGAGTGAATGGATGTTAGAAATAATTTCAACAAGACAGATGCGTTAACCAGTGATCAAAACAATATCAACAAAATAACACTAGTTAGGGTGTACACTTCACAGATAAATGAAAAAAATTAGAATGGAGGGAAATGGAATATTATTAGACATGCTCCCACATTAAGCGTTTGATTCAAGTTGTCGGAGTAGCCATGCATAAGGGATACATTGGACCTGAGGATGACATAAATAAGAAATAGACAACTAGCGAAGTGTCATCAACGAAACACCATTTTGCCCCGCGATCTCTCAGTTAGGAATCTCCTAACTTATCAAATCAGATTTCCATCTCAGATCATAATCAATGATAGAATAACATGATAGAGGTGGGGTTGGCGAATTTCCATAAGGCAAAAGCTAAAGAACAACATTTATAGACCGCCAGTATCAGCCAATTCAGGCTCTCAGATGCGGTCTACAATGAAATGTTTTTGGAAGCTATTCAGCGCATATACAATAAAATTGTGGCAGTCGGTAAATGTCATGTACCATCTTCGATCCTCTCTCGAGCCTGGGCGTTGCTCATCCCGGTGTAGGGGGTCTGGCCGAAGGAGAACACCTCCCACATCAGGACCCCGAAGCTCCACACGTCGCAGAGAGATGTGTACCGCCCTGCAACACATGTGGATGGTGGTCAATATCGCACGTAGACAGTGGTCAATATCACATACGGACAGTGGGCAATATGACACGTGGACAGTGGGCAATATGACACGTGGACAGTGGGCAATATGACACGTGGACAGTGGGAATATGACACGTGAACAGTGGTCAATATGACACGCGAACAGTGGTCAATATGACACGTGGACAGTGGGCAATATGACACGTGGACAGTGGGCAATATGACACGCGGACAGTGGTGAATATGACACGCGGACAGTGGTCAATATGACACGCGGACAGTGGTCAATATGACACGTGGACAGTGGGCAATATGACACGTGGACAGTGGGCAATGCGACATGTGGACAGTGGGCAATATGACACGCGGACAGTGGTCAATATGACACGCGGACAGTGGTCAATATGACACGCGGACAGTGGGCAATATGACACGTGGACAGTGGTCAATATGACACGCGGACAGTGGTCAATATGACACGTGGACAGTGGGCAATGTAACATGCGGACTGTGGTCAATATCACACTTCGACAGTAATCAATATCAGACGTGGACAGAGGTCAACATCACACGTGGACAATGGTCAATGTAACATGTGGACAGTGGTCAATATCACACGTGGACAGTGGTCAATATCACACATGGAATTGGGAGAGGTCTTGTCCAGCAGTGGGACATCGCAGATTGATGATGATGATGAGAGATACACTTAGGCTGTATGGGAATTTGTTCCATCACCTAGGGCCGACTCTTATAGAACACGAATGGATTGAAGTAACCAATCTGAAATTGTACAGATTTGCCGGCAATTTATCTCCAATATGACCTGTCAGAGGCTAGCACGACACCAGTTGATAGTTGTATTAAACAGGGAAAACACAAGGTTTTGGTGATATTTTATAAATGTCTGTCATACGTACAATATTGCCTCGTTATATCCTTAAGATATTTTTATTTTATAATAACCTATTCCACAAACTTTTTCATTATTCAAGGACGAACATTTTGCTCATTTCCTCGGCGGGGCAAGACGGGTAATGGCATGTACATACAGACGAGTACGCCAAGCGAACTTGGTCAATAAGACTGACCTTAGTATAGGTCAATATCGCTGTGGTATAACTGTGGTCAATATCGCTGTGGTCAATATCATTGTGGTTAATATCATTTAGGCAAATATCACTGTGGTAAATATCATTGTGGTAGATATCACTGTGGTCAATATTATTGTGGAAAATATCAGTGTGGTTAATATCACTGTGATAAATATCACTGAGGCAAATATTATTGTGGTAAACATCCCCAATATCATGTTGAGAAATATAACTGCGGTCAATACGGTTTTGGTAACATCACTGTGGTAAATATCACTGTTGTCAATATCATTATGGGGAATATAACTGCGTTCAATACAGTTTTGGTAATACCACTGGTCGATATCACTATGGTACATATTACAGGAGTCAATATGGTAAATATCGCTGCGATTACCATCGAATATCAGATGCGGCTCAATACCACAACCCCCCAGACAACCCGTCTGCTACTCTATCGCTACAGCTACCTCACCATTACTGCCACCTCTCATGGCTTCATGGCGACGCAGCCTTAAACTGATACCATCAGCTGAGACTGCATCGACGGCACCTACCAAAGTTGAGAGCCTCCGGCGCTGTCCACTTGATGGGTATCTGTTTGAGTCCCTCCGACACGGTATATTCCTCCTCTTCGCGGGACATCCCGAAGTCCGAAATCTTGACGACGTTGTCGTCCGCAATCAGGCAGTTGCGCGTCGCCAAGTCTCTGAAATAATTCGCGGGACGAGTTGCTAAGGTCATATAAAACACGGTATAGCTATGAAAAGTTTTGATACACAAGTATACTTCATCAAGTGCAAAGAGTAGGGGTGGTGACACACAAACGGCATAAATACTGGAACAAAAGAAAACATAGAGGTGTGGGTTGCCGTGTTAGCCATGTTGTAAATACGAAAATACAAAGGTAACACCTTGTTGAATAACTATATAAGGATTAACACAAGCTTTCCTATATCAAGTTGACTTCATCAGGTGCACTGGAACAAAAAAAGGCAGAGAAAACCTCAAGGCTATGTGGATACAAAGATTCGCTGTGCAAACAATAGAAAAACCAATAAGGCAGGAACAAAGCCAAGATGGCATCAACACAACAAGTATTTAGCCTGATTATACCCCCTACAAAAGAGGGTATAAAAACAATGTAGAAGTAAGACAGGGACACAGACGAATGGAACAAAATGATAAAGCAGCGGTAAAGAGTGTAGGAGTGTAAACAGGAGAGGCCAGTAGTAAAAAAGGGAGAAACTTTTGGCAACTCACAGCTACGTAATAGTTCGGACATCCATATAATGATAGAATTGCTACTCGGTTAACTGGATACACCACAACTAAATAAACTGCATTTATAAGAAACAGTTGCTGTGAATTTAATAGCCGTGGTAATAGCATTAAAATATGACACGGGTAGCTTATATATACGCATAATTAGGACATGAAATACATAAAATACATAGCTAGGACATGTTGAACCATATCCAAAAAAAGACATGCTGACCCATATCAATAACTAGAGCATGCTGACCCATATAAATAACTAGAGCATGCTGACCCATATCCATAACTAGGACATGCTGACCCATATCCATAACTAGGACATGCTGACCCTATCCATAACTAGGACATGCTGACCCATATCCATAACCAGGACATGCTGACTCATATCCATAACCAGGACATGCTGACCCATATCCATAACTATGACATGCTGACCCATATTCATAACGAGGACATGCTGACCCATATCCATAACTAGGACATGCTGATTTATAACTAGGGCATGCAGACCCACACACCTGTGTATACAGCCGCGTTCCTCCAAATACTCCATACCACTCGCCGCGTCGTGGCACATCTGAAGCAAGGCACCTTGTGGTTGGAACTTACCCTGCTTCCGCAAGAAGTTCAACAAAGCACCACCTGAATGATGAATCAAGTTTTGGAATATTGTCATGTTGGGCAAATAAAGTGGTAGTATTGACTCGCGTACACTTTGCCAGGTGTTAAAACCAGCGGGTGGTTATATAAATGCCGTGATAACTGCATGACCCCCCCCAGCACAACAGTGATGGAAAAAAACATCTGTGGGTTACTGACTGTGAGGGTGGGACACCTTAAGGGTGGACACTGGACGAGAAATAGACTTAACGTATCAAAAATTCTTAAATGTCACAATGTGGCCGAAATATAAAGTAATTCTGTAGCAAAAAGTGATAAGACCACGATAGTAAATATACCTATTAATAGGGAAGCTAATGACTTGTATCACCTTTTTGTTTGTCCTACCCAGTTATTGTATTAGATATTTTTTAGCACGTAAATAATGCCAGAGAAGTCAAATCTCGTAAATGTACTCTATTAGTAGAAGCAGGGGTTGTGATATTAAAAATGATTATTATTTGTGCATTGGACAAGATTTCGGTTAAAGCTCGGCAGTGCGTTTTTCACCTATTCCTCACCAGCGCAGTATTCCATGATGATCATAACGGGTTGTCGTTGCGTGGCTATCCCAATAAACTTGACGATGTTCGGGTGATGGTACTGCTGGAGTATCCTCCCTTCGCGTAGAAACTTGCGCTTCTGATCCTCCGACAGGGTGTCCCGACAAGTTTTCACCGCTATCACCGTACCGCGGGGCGTATAAAGACCTTTAAAAACCTCGCCGAAATTTCCCTGAATTATATTTTCAAGAACAATAATATCGTCATTAATGGATATTATAAAGGTAAAAAAAGGTAAAGGTAAAGTACAACATTTATATACCGCAAGTATCAGCCAAGAAAGGCTTTCAGATGCGGTTTAAAATGAAATGTTTTTGGCAGCTATTCAGCGCATATACAATACCTTCGATACTCACATATCACCCCGCCAAGGATAATATCGAGCATCTACCCATTTTAGAGACAGGTTTACTTCAGCAAACGGGGATAACTGACTTGCTGAGGATCACCGCAGAAAAGTCGACTGGTGGGAAGAATCGAACCCGCGACCTTTCGGTTACGAGTCCGGTGTTCCTACCACTCGACAAACTGCTTCCCCGTATATATAAACATATATTCGTTAATAATTACATCCATATATTATACTAACATGGCGGATACCTTAACACTTAAACATTATACTGTCTATTTCAGTAGACAATCGATCAAATAAAAATAAAAAAACCAAAAATCAAAGGTTATAATAGACCTTATAGGATGACATAGATTAATGATTCAGACAAGCCTTCATATACAAGTATACTTCGTCTTGTGCAATATGGCTAACTTTGTTACCCACATATCTACAACTAAAAATGCACACTAGTAATTTTTCACATCAATAATAAATCACCAGCTTGATGGATACCAGTAACAAATCCCATAATTTTTTAAGAAATTTTTATTTTATGACTAAAGGTGAAAGTAGATCAGGCATCAGACTCAGTTAAACTCGTTAGACTCGTTAAACTCAGCGGTCGTAGATTCCAGACTGTTCAAAATTCCTGTTCAAGATTCCTGATCATCGAGTGGACTTTATGACAAAAACCCCAAGAATATTTTCCGACTCACGTTGCCAATTTTCTGTAGCAGTTGGATGTCATCGTTCTGGAGTTCCCAGTCTGATCGTACGATCGCGTTGATCAAGATCGCCTGCGATTTACTAGTGACAGGTTCGCCTGACTGTAACTGGTAGTCGATGAGATCTGGGATAGTGGGGAAGATCTGGCCCTCAAACCGCCAGCCTCCCTGAGGGGAGAAACAAACCCATGCACAATCATGTAGATGATTCATACCATCTAAACAAGGTTTAGAGGTTTCATACTATGTTGATCAGTTTAAATGGTTTGTTTCAATTCAAATTTCCTCAACAAACATTTAGTTATACCACTAGTCAGTTAAAATTCATGTGATGAACATAGTTTATGTGATGAATTTTAAACTCCATGCTTAATGCAGCGCTATTAAATCTCTCCACTAACTACTTAGATATAGGATTGAGGAGATAACAGCAGCAGTACATCTAATTTGAAAATATCACTAACGTAAAAAAAATTTATGAGCATTGTGTCAATAAATCGCTCTGCAGTACCATTACATGAGGATTGTAAAAGTATAAGCAGTAGTACCTATAACTGGAAAGTACCACTAAAGTACTAAAAATTCTATAAGCATAGTGCTATCAAATCGCTCCACAATACCACTATAATGAGCATTGGGTTGGTATCGGAACCAAATGTACTATACATAGAATATCCAAGAATAAAAATCTATTCACAGTACTACAATGAAAATGGTAAAAAAGGCATGGGCAGCACATGTTATTATTTCCACATGATTGTGGAAAATCACTTAAATTTTCTGGGTGTACAATCACTATAGTGCTATTAAATCGCTCAGCAGTACCTCGACGTTGAGGATGATAAAGTGCTTCGGCACCTGCCAGAATACACTCAGCACGTACGTCGTGTCATTGGTCTTCTTGTTTTTGCTCTCTCGAACCAGGAAATCCCCGTCGTTTTGTAGCAATCGCTGGACCTCATCGCGTGGGAGTATCCCGTGAAACCACTCGCTACGCGCCAGTTGGGCCTCACTCTACAAAATGAGCCGAATGAAACAATCAGCGAATGATTCTAAGATACACCCAAATGAAAAATCCTTTGTAAGACACAATGGAATTCCTGTAAGAACTTTCAATATAATTAGCCCGTAAAAACATTAACGATAGTTTATACTATTTTTATATTGTATACCCAACATTGTCTTTTTGTTCTGTGCATGGACAAAATTGTATATGATATAAATTTATAAGTCGATTAATAATAACACAATGTAGGCTATTAAGATTTTGTTTTCATGTGGATACTATGCTTCATCAGCTATCATATTATTTCTGCGAAAGATTTGATCAATTAAACTTATCAGTCTACGAACATAAAAGATGTTTCTCTTAATCACCAAGTTATGATGTTAGACTAACATGGATATGCATCATTATACTTGTTCATGTGAAGTGTGTCCAACAAATAACAAAAAAAGAGTAAAGACATGGCTTTGGTCAATAAAAAAGCAAAACGTTTGGTCTGTGTAAACCCCTCCAGGAAATTTCAAACGAGATATGCGTATCAAGTATACTTCATTGAGTGAAATGATTAAAGCATCAAATGGTAATTGCTAGTCAAGCAGGTATTAGATACAGGAGTTCTTTACCTCTCCATTAAAGCATTGATTAAAGCATCAAATGGCAATCGCTAGTCAAGCAGGTATTAGATACAGGAGTTCTTTACCTCTCCATTAAAGCATTGATTCAAGCATCAAATGGCAATCGATAGTCAAGCAGACATTAGATACAGGAGTACCTTACCTCTCCATTAGGGCATTGATTAAAGCATCAAATGGCAATCGCTAGTCAAGCAGGTATTAGATACAGGAGTTCTTTACCTCTCCATTATCCATGACAAAACCTCCGAGTCCGTTCTCGATTGTCTGTTCGTAAGACGACATGGTTTGTGAGGGGCGATGGTGGTCTGTGGCTTCG
>WURV02082335.1:0-20712 GCA_011762755.2 Epimenia babai | reverse complement strand
AGGATGCGCATGATCAGTTGCCGTAGAAGACCTGCTCGCGCAGGTAGGCCATGTTGAGGGAGTTGAACGCGGAGGCGGCGTTGATCGCCGTGCTGAAGGAGAGCGATGGGCTCATCACGTTGGTCGACCCGCTGGGGAACAGGCTGGTGTTGCGGATGTGGCCCGAGCTCGATCCCGGAAAGCTCGACGAGTCGCCGTAGAGACCGGTTGGCATGGCGCCGTCTTCGACGAGGCCGACCGAGTGGCCGCACTCGTGTGCGGTAACGACCGCGACGAAGCGTGCGAGTTCGTTGATCGCTGTATCGATCTGCGTCGCGCGCGTGTCGTTGAGTGTGTCGGCGAGTCGGTCGTCGTCGTCGGCATCGTCGCCGATCGGCGTGCCGCCCTGCGACGAAGCGAACACGTCGTAGGTGTCGCGGAACGGTTGCGATGTCGGTGGTCCCATGCCCGAGTCGACGATCGTGTGTAGGAACACGCCGAGACGTTGGCTTTGGAAGTCCGCGTCGGTGTTGTCGTTTTGCGTGGTGTTCGACGGATCGAAGATCGCGAGGCCAAGCACTCCTGGTGTCGTCGCGGCGCCGGCGATGCTGATCTGCGAATAGCCGAGGCTGGCGTAGTTGACGCTCGTGCTTCCGCCGAAGTCGCCGGTCGGCTGCGTCAGTGTGAAGCTCACGTTGGCGCCGTCGTAGAACGTTGCGAGCTCGGTGAGCAACTGCGCTTTGATGCGGTCGATCACGACGGTGTTGCTGTTGCTCGAGCCGACCGTCAGCGGCGAGGCCGTCGTAAGGCCGAGCACGGCCAGCAGGTCTTCGAAGTCGCTGGTGCCGTTGCTGCCGTTGTTGACGATGACGTCGACGCCGTTGGTGATGGCACTCGTCGAGAACGATTCGAGATCGCGCGAGAAGTCGAGGAACCAGACCTGGCTGGCGTTCGTGCTGGTTTCGAACGGTTGTAGTTCGTTGGAGAACCCGCGCACCGTCGCTGCGAATGACAACGGGGTCGATGCCAGGCCAGATACGTCGACGATGATCGCCGTGATCGTGACCGGGCCGTTGGGGAACGTGACCGTCGATGGCACCTGATAGCTCGCGGTCGTGTTGTCCGCGGAGACTTCCGTGAGTTGTCCGAGCAGGTTGGTTCCCGCTGGCAGCGAACCACCGGAGGTCGCGACGGCGACACTGGCGAGAATCTGGGTCTGCGCCGTCGCGATGGCGCTGTTGTCCGAATAGGCGAGGTCGATGGTCCAGCCGCTTCGCGGTACTTGCAGGGTGCCGCCGGCTGCCCCGGTGCCATTGAGTTCGTCGTCGACCGCGGCGATCGTGATGTTCGAGATCGCCGGTGACGTGCCATCGCTGGTGCCGAGCGTTACCGCCGTGCCGCCGGTGCCGAGTTGGCCGCTGGCGTCGCGCACGACGTCGTTGGTGGCACTGAACGCCAGTGTGCTCGTGCCGGGTGTCAGGCTCACGCCGGCGCCCAATACGATCTGGATCGCGTTCGAGCTGACCGTCGACGGCGCCGCCGTCACGGTGCCGAGTGTTGCGCCCGTCGACAGCGTCAGGTCCTCGTCGGTCAGCAGTGCGCCGGCGACCAGCGTCACGGCTTCGGAGAACGCGAGTGTCAGCACGTCGCCGACGACCGGTGCACTGCCGCTGCCAGCGAAGGATGCGGTGATGATCACTGGCGCCGTGTCCGACGGGCTGCTGCTACCGCCGCTACTACAGGCAGCCGCTGCCAAGGCGAGAAGCGAAGCGGCGAAGAATCGCTGCGGCGAAGGGTGAGTCGTTCCGATCATGACACCATGGGCAAGTGGGGATTGTGGGCGGCGCACCGGTACATCGATGCGGGCGCGGCGGTGCCGCGCACCATTGGGCCGGATGGTCGAGAGCTGCGCGCCGGTTGGCGGCAGCGCTCGGAGCGCGCCCGACAGGCAGCTGTCCAAGCTCGGTCGGCGCGAACGCAATCGATCTGGCCGAAGGTCATGGGCTGGTGCTGCATAGGGATCGCGATGGCCGGCATTCTGATGTGGCCGGTGCCAAGGCATGTTCCGGTATCGGCAGCGGTTGGGCCAGCGCCTGAGCACAGAGCGTTTCCTTCCTCGTTCGGCGCGTTCGTTTGCCAGGACGACGGCAGCTTCTGCTGGGATCCGGGCGAGATTGCCGGCCCGTACACGTTCGTGCTGTTTGCGGATGACTATGCCGAACTGGCACGCGTCGATGGCATCGAGGCGGTGACCTGGCAACCGAGCGGCGCCGTCGCCGAGGCGCTCGCGGTCGCCGGCACCTACCACGCCTACGTGATGACCGACCAAGAACGCAACAGCGGCCGAAGTGCGTTGCTGACGTTCACGCGGAGTTGAGCTGGAACGCCCCTTGGCAACGCCTCGCTACGGGTTGTCTCGCTCCTAACTCAACTCCTCCTAAGGGGATACCGAAAACAGTCAGGCGGGGGGAAGCGCTCCTCGCAACTTGCAACCGGGACACACAGCGGATGATGAAGCTAGCGATCGGTGAGGTCGTAGAGGGGTATCGGATCACTCGGTTCTTGGGTCGCGGAGGCTTTGCCTCCGTCTATCTGGCACAAGACGAGGAGTCCGGTAGCAAGGTCGCGCTCAAGGTGGGCGGGATCTCAGGCGGTGGCCGACAGGTCACGCGTCTTCTGGAAGTCACGTCGAAGCGGAGCGAAGAGGGCATCAGTCCCGATGAGCTACCGGCCGAGGCGGTGTTCTTCGAGCCGCGCGGCGTGCGCATCGACCTGTTCGACGAACGGGAAGTGCACGCGATGCTGCGTGCCGAAGGTGACCTGCTGGCCAACTGCCAGCACGACAACCTGGTCACGGTGCACGATCGACTGATGGTCGACGGCAACCCCGTGCTGGTTCTCGACTACGTGCGCGGCAAGACGCTGCGCGAGAAGGTGCGCAGCCTCGAAGGCATCCACCTCAATTGGTTCTTGGCGATCGTGCGCGCGCTGGTGTCCCTGCGGGAGTCCGGTACGCTCGACTACCACGGTGACCTCAAGCCGGAGAACGTCGTCGTCAAGCCGAGCGGCAAGGTCGTGCTGCTCGATCCGGCGATGCGTCTGCCGGACCGGCCGGTCGTGACCACGACGCCGCACTACAACCCGCTGCTGCTCACCGAGAGCAAGGCGGATGTGATGGCGATCGGCATCATGATCTACGAGATCCTGACCGGCACGTTGCCGTTCGACGAAGTCCCGTGGGAGTTCGCAGGTCGCCAGAGCGGTGGGGAGACGCAGCGCTTGTCGCTGAGCTACTTCTTCAGCTACACGCCGCCAAACGTGCTGAACCCGAAGACGCCCGAAGAACTCGAGCGCATCGTCTACCGCTGCATCACGGTGCAGGACTACGGTCTCGAGCAGCTGCGCGACGACCTCGAGGCCTTCATCAGCAAGGCCTGAGTTCGCTGCCGAATCGGCTGCTAGCGGCTGATTCGGCGTTGCACGCCGGCGACGGCGCTGCCGATGATGGTGACGGCGAGTCCGAGGAATAGCGCGATGATGCAG
The DNA here is from genome assembly GCA_011762755.2 of Epimenia babai. NCBI lineage: Eukaryota > Metazoa > Mollusca > Solenogastres > Cavibelonia > Epimeniidae > Epimenia > Epimenia babai. The sequence continues at coordinate 17,190 of WURV02082335.1, read as the reverse complement.
GTCGCTTCGGCAAGGCGATCCGTCGTTGCGAACGCCAACGTGTAGGCCGTCGTGCCGATGGCGATTGCGACCATGCGATCGCCGTTCAGGCGTCGCCACATGGTGCCGGTGACGATCGCGGCGATGGCGCCGCGGATGATCAGGTCCACACGCCAACCATCGAGCAGGCCGTGCAGCGCCGTGGCGCCGGTGAGCACCATCGTGGCGGAAGCGATCGCGGCCGCGTAGGTCGCGAGGGTCGCGCTGTCCGAGTCGGTGTCGGCGCCGATCGCCCGCAAGGGTTCGAGCCGTTGCCCTTCGACTGCGACGGAGTCGGCGCGTGACTTGCGAGGCGGTGGCGACGGCTTGCTCGGTGTGATCGTGCGGCGCGGTGGCTTGGCCATGCCGGTCGTGGTCGCGGAGGCATCGTTGGATGGCGCCGCGGCGTCGCTCGTCTCGGAGAACGTTGCGGCCTCGTCGCCCCAAAGCCCCTCGCGCCCGCGCTCGATCGATTGCGCGAGCTCGTCGTCGAACGCGTCGCTGATGTCGCCGTTGGTTTCCATGCCTCCGTTGTCATCGGCGCGATGCGCTTCAGAACTGAGCCATGGGCAGGGAAAGGCGCCTGGGTTGCGACATTCGCCCCGATTTGGCGGCAGCGTGCTTCTGTCCGAGGTGCCCAATGAGCCGGGGTCTGTCAGTGAGGCATTGTCGCCTCTCGTTGGCTCCACCAAACCGGGGGAAGGTCAGCCTTGCTCCTTGGGATCGAGGGATGGTTGGACACGCCAGCCTTCATCTTCATAGTTCTGGCGGTGGTGTTCACGATGGCTTCCGCGCGGTCGCTTGCGAACTCCGAGGCTCAGGTTGGCAGCAAGCTGGGCTTCGTCGGCAAGCCCGAAGCCTGACAGGTACTCTTTAAAGAGATCTATGCGCGCAGAACGACACCAGAAAATCCTCATTGCTTCGCTTGTCCTTGTCATCGTCGGGCTGACGTGTCTCTCCATCGCCTCAAGAATCAGTGTTGACGGTGTAGAAAGCCTATGGACAGGGCTCCTTCAGTCCGTTGGGGCGGCCTTGCTCACAGCTGGAGCGGTTTCGGTCCTCTGGGATCGCGTGACTATTACGAGCCTCGCGGATGAGCTGCAGGACACGCTGGCCTCTTCCCTTGATGGCTTCCGCGTCAGCAAGCACGGCATACGAGCTTTCGTGACCGGCTCGTTCTATGGGCAAGTCTTCGACGAGATGTCGAATTCGTCAGAGCTCACGATCGTTCAGACGTGGTGCCCGAACGTTGCCCCATTCCTCAAGCACGCTGAATCTCTGATGAGGCGTGGTGGGAAGGTGCGCATCTATCTCCTCGACCCAGAGAGTCCGCTTGCCGAGCAGCGGAGCATCGACCTAGAGACCGCTCCGACTGCGGTTGCTCAACATGTACGCACGGACACAACTCGAATCGCCGCGCTCTATCAGAGGCTAAGGGAGGCGGATGGGTCGATAGAGGTCTTCTACTACCGCGCTCTCCCCGCCTTCGCCCTGTATCAGGTCGACTCCACCGCTTGGGTCGGTATCTACTGGTATGGCAACCAGTCGGATGAGGGAACGACCTTGGTGATTGACCGCCCTTCTCCCTTCTACGTGGAGTGCGAGCAGCACTTGGAGAAGCTGCATTCGCAAGCGGCTCGAGTTGATCTCGATGCTGTGTAGACATCAGTTAGCCCATTGCCAAGGAGTGCCGCATGACATCGCCTGCCACATCGAGCTCATCATCCGCTGCTTTGACGCCGTCGATGAGGCTCTTTCACGTCGCGTCACCAGGAAGAGTCGCTGGAAAGCGCGGGAATCGAGTAGCGACTTCTCTCGCTCGAAGGCGAGAACGAGGCTGCGACGCGATTGCAGCTTCTTCTTCAGGTCGTTCAGCAAGGCCGCGCGTTGCTTCTTCAGCAGTTCGGGGTCGGCGACCTGAATGAACTCCACCGCGTTGAAGCCTTGCCGGCGCTGTCGGTTCTGCGGCGGCTCGAGTGCCTCAATCAGCAGGGCTTCAGGGCTACCGGACGCCCTGGGTGGAGGGGGCCGGAGGTTCATTTTCTGATCCGCCTCTGCCTCCTAGATGACGAACGGCTGGTCACCCATATCGGGCGAGTAGAACTTGATGCGCATCGGGCTGACCTTGCCCGACACCGGGTCGAACACGTTCACCTCGTCGAGATCGCGCCCATAGATGTGCAGCGAGATCGTCGGCTTGTCGGTCGTGTTGCCGATGCGATGGATCTCGTCGTGCGGCGGTAGCAGGTAGGCGACGCTGCCGGTCGAGACGTCCGTGCCGCGCGCTTCTTCCAGTTCGCAGTACTCCGGCCGCGAACCGTCGTCGAGGCGCTCGTAGGCAACCTCCTCGAGTTGGTTCTGCACGATTCCCATCACGCCCCAGCACGAATGGTCGTGGATCGGCGTCACCTGGCCGGGTTGCCAGACCAGGCTCAGCACGATGAAGCGATTCTTGGGGTCCTTGTGCAGCAGGTGGCGGGTGTAGTGGTTGGGCGTGCCGACGCGGTACTGCTCCTCCAGCCACCGATCGTCGCTGCAAAGCTGTTTGGTGGCCTTGGACACTTCGCGAACGATGACTTTGTGGGACGGACGCCGATCGAGCACCTGCTCCACGGTGGCGACGTAGTCCTGGAGATCGAATGCGAGGGGGGTAGCTGTGGACTTCGTGGACATGTTGGGGAAGATGCGCGCCGGGCAGCCGGTCTGAGCGGGGCGACCATTCTGGCCGTTCCCGGTCCGCCTGGCCACTCCGCCTACCGACATGATTGCTGTGCGCAGAATCTCATCGAAGCTCCCGGCCCTCGGCCTGCTGTTCGTGCTGGCCGGCTGCGGCTCCAACTCCGCGATCGAGCGCAGCCGCGATTTCGCTCGTCTGGCCGACTATCCGCACGCAATGGAAGTGCTCGAGATCGAGCGCCAGCGACAGGCTGCGGAGGGGGAAATCGCCCCTGAGCTACAGGCCGAGTACGACTACGTGAAGCGTCGCTACCTGCTCGATCGCGCCCGCCGGCGCATCTTTCAGGAACGAGAAGACGCCGCCTTGCGCGATCTCGATGAGCTCGCGGTGCTGGACCCGGACTTTCCCGAGGCGGACACGCTGCGTCGCCGGGCGCGCTACAAGCAGGCGATGCGGGTGGTCTCCGGCGCGGACGAGTTGCTCGCTGGCAAAGACTACGAAGGCGCGATGACGGCGTACATCGAGAGCCAGCGGTTGGTGCCCGGCTTTGCGCCGGCGGCCGACGGCATCCAGCGCGTGCGCGATGAGTTGGCGCGACTGAGCCGTCGCGCGCAACAGCAGTTCTTGCAGGCCGTGCGCAAGGTGCCCGAGTTTCGGCATATCGAAGTCGAGTGGCACGCCGCGAGTGTGATCCACAACACGCCCGATGCCGAGGACGCCAAGCGTGAGCAGGCGACCGAGCTACGCGCCGAGGCCCGTCGGGAAACCGCGCGAGCGACGATGAAACGCGGCCTCGAGTGCGAGCGCGCCAATCAGTTCGGCGCGGCGCTGATGCTCTACCGCACGGCGCTCGACTTTGATCCGGAGCTCGAAGAAGCCGAGGAGGCGATCGCCAAGATGGAGCGAGAGCTCGAGGCGACGGTGCTGCTCGACAAGGCGCAGATCGACATGCGCAATGGTCAGTTCGTCGAGGCGCAGGAGCTGCTCAAGGAGGCGTTCGACAAGTCGCTGCTGTCGCGCGGCCAGATCAGTGAGTTGATGATCCAGGCGCGCGAACTCGAGGCCGATCGCGAGTACCGCAACGCACTCGACCTGCAGATCATGGGCAAGAAGTCGGATGCGTTGCTCGCGTTCGAACAGTTGGTGAAGAAGTGGCCCGAAGGCCGCAAGGACGAGGAGGCGCGCATCAACAGCCTCAAGATCGACATCGAAGGTGCCAAGGCCGAGTGGGCCGTTGCGGAGGCGGCCGAGGCGGCGGGTGACCTCGACGAGGCCCTAGATCACTACATCAACGCCGAGCGCTACTACGAAGACTGGCGGGACGGGGAGAAGCACATCGAGCGCCTGCGCGCGGCGATCAAGGCCAAGGAAGCCGCCGAAGCGAACGAGTCCGAGGAAGGCGCAGAGGGTGGCGAGGCTTCGTCCACCACCGGTGGATCGTCTCGCTGATCGACCCGCGGTAGTCGCGCGAACGGCTGCAAAGTTCGAACGAACGGCCGTGATGGCAGGCGCGACCCGCAAACTGGCACGCGCCGCGGCATAATCGCAGCGTGCGCTCCCTCTCGCTCGCCAGCCGGTTCTTGATCACCCTGGTGGTGTCGGCCGTGCTGCCGTTGCTGCTCTATGGCTGGTTCTCGCTGGCCAGCATGCGCGAGCAGATCGATGAGCAGGTCGTGCGCGTGTTCCTGCCGCAGCTCGCGGCCGACTACGCCGAGAAGATCGAAGCGCACCTCGAACGCACCGACCGCGCGTGTGCGATCGTGCGCGAGATCGCGCGCCGCGTGCTCGACGAGCCGGGCGAGCTCGATGTCTTCGAAGAGCAGGTCGATCTGGTTCCGGACCTGCTCGACAACTTCCTGGATCTGCTGCTGCTCGCGGACGCCGATGGCCGCGTCGTCTACTGGCAGGACGGTCAGCGGCTCGACCCGAGTTCGCACGGCCGTCGCGCTGCATTGATTCCCGAAAGCGTCGCCGACGCGGACTGGTTTCAGCATGCGCAGCAGGAGCGTGGCGTGCAGTTCTTGCAGTGGGGGCGTTCGCGCTACCTGCATCGCGGCCTGGATCATCGTTCGATGGATCCGGCGAGTCATCACATCGGCATCGTGCTCGATGTGCCGCGCCGGGTCGGCCAACCGGGGGTGCTGTTCGCGTTGCTGCGATGGTCGGAAGTGCAATTGGTGCTCGATGCTGCGCGACAGGTGCTGATCGACGAAGCGCGCCTGCCGTCGGCTGAGGTGTTCTTGATCGGTCGCGATGGCCGTGTGCAGGGTCACACCGATCGCCAGCACTATGGCCAGACGCTGCAGCCCGAATCACTGGCGTTGCGGTTGTCGGCGGCGGGCGACATCGGCCGCTGTGCGTCGCGCGACCAGGCTGGGCGGATGTGGCGAGTCGGCTACTCGCCTGGCGGTGGTGTTTCGACGCGGTCGTTCATCATTGGCGTTGCGGTGCCCGAAGAAGAACTGTTCGCGGCGAGCGATGCCTTCGAGCGCGTGCTGTGGATTGCGATCCTGGTGACACTGGTGGTGTTGGTGAGTTGGTCGCTGTTGGCGTCGCGCACGATCACCGCGCCGGTCAAGGCGCTGGTGAAGGCGACGCGCCGTGTCGCCCACGGGGATCTGCAAGTGCACGTGCCTTCGCGCGGTGGGCCGGAGCTCGGCGAACTCGCATCGGCGTTCAACCAGATGGCGGAAGAACTCGCGGTCGGCCGCGAACGGCTGGCGCATGCCGAGCGTGACCAGGCGTGGGCCGAGATGGCGCGGCAGGTCGCGCACGAAGTGAAGAACCCGCTGCAGCCGATGCGCATGACTGCGCAGTTGTTGCAGCGCGCGCGCCAAGACGAAGACGACCGAGCCGATGAGGTTGCGGACCGGCTCGCGCGCACGGTGCTCGAGCAGACCGAGGCGCTCGATCGCATCGCCAGCGACTTCCGTTCGTTCGCCGGTAGTGCGCCGGCGCAGCAGAGCGTCGTCACGGCGGATACCTGGCTGGCGGAGTTGCGTGAGCAGACGGCGCGATTGTTCGCCGGCAAGCCGTTGACGCTGCGGTTCGAGCCGGGCGCTGGTGATGTCGAGATCCGCATCGACCAGGCGGCGATGGCGCGTGTGTTCGTCAACCTCGTGCAGAACGCTGCCGAGGCCGCGCAGGGGCCGGTCGAGGTTTGCCTGGCATCGTCGTCGACCGACGGTGGTGTGACGGTGCGCATCACCGATGACGGCCCGGGCGTGCCGAGTGATGTGCGCGATCACCTGTTCGACCCCTACTTCACGACCAAGTCGTCTGGCACGGGGCTCGGGTTGGCGATCTGTCGGCGGCTGGTCGAGGCGCACGGTGGTTCGATTCGCTTGGAGGCGACCAGCGCCGATGCGACGACGTTCGCGTTACAGCTCCCTGGCGCATCCGAGGCGCCCGGCGCAGCGAATCAAAAGGTCTGACAGCTCACACCTGCCAGCGGCTACCTGCCGCCAACGCGCGCCTCCCCACGGTTTGCGCATTCTCTGCCCATGCAAAACCGCACGCTCCTCGCCATCGTCGCGACCGTTCTGGTTGCCGGTGTTGTTCTGTTGTTGTTCCTGGGGCTCGGTGAGGATCCGCAGATCGGTCCGCCGAACGAGCAACAAGCTGCCGCCTCGGCTGCGGCGAAGACGGCTGGTGGCGATCTGGTCGAGCCCGCGCGCGCAACCGGTGCCGCGGGAAGCGATGCACTGACGCGCGAGGAAGTCGAGCTGGGCGGGCCACCGACCGGCGTGCGCGGCATCGTGGTCGACGCGCGCAGCGGCGAGCCGCTCGGCGGCGTGGAAGTCATTGCGCTGAAAGAGCAGCCATCCCTGGCGCCGCTGATCGCGCGCTTTCGCGGTTTGTTTCAGCAGGGCATGTTCGTAGACACGCGTGCGCCGCGACAGGAACTCGGCCGCACGATCAGCAACCCGGACGGCACGTTCGAACTGCTCGGCATGAAGCCGGGGCGCGTCTTTCTCGATGGCCGCAGCGATCGCTGGTACGTTCGCACGCCAGCTACCGAGCGGTTGGCGAAGGGGCAAGTTCGCGAAGGCGTCGAGTTGCGTGCGTCGCCAGGCGGTCGCCTGCGTGGCATCGTCTATGGCGCCGATGGCGCACCGGCTGCCGGCGCGCAAGTCAGCGTGCGGCCTGGGCTCAACGCGTTCCTCGGCCAGATCACCGATCGCCAGTACACCTGGCGCGATGACGTGACCGATGAGAACGGTCGCTTCGACATCCCGGGCGTTCCCGAGGGCAAGGGCTACACGGTCTCGGCGCTTGCGCCGACGATCGCGCTCGAAGAAGTGCACGGCGTGGAGATCGAAGCGGGGCGCGTGACGACGTTGACGATCAATGGTCAGCAGGGCGCGTTGGTCGCCGGTCGCGTTCTGGATGCTGACGGCGCGCCGCTCGCGGGCGCCAACGTCGCGATGGTCTACCTCGACATCAGTCGCGTGTTGTTCTCGGCGGATGGTCGCAGCGAGCCGTTGACGACCGACGAAGAAGGTCGCTTCCAGATCGAGCATGTTGGCGCGGGTCGCGTGGCGTTCGTCGCGGCGGCGCAGGACCAGGCGCCGAGCAACATCGTCGACCTGGCGGTGGTGGATGGCGGCATCTACGACAATGTCGAGCTGCAGCTCGGCGTTGGCGTGACGGTGACGGGGCGCGTTGTCGATGACCAAGACCGTCCGGTCGTCGGTGCCGCGGTGGAGCTGCGACCGGTCGAACGGCCGAACGATTCGCAGTTCCTGAAGATGATGCTGAAGGTCCGTCGCGTCGAAGCGGTGACGGACGAGCAGGGACAGTTCACTGCCAAGGGCCTGACGGGCGAGGCGCTCGTCGTGCAAGCAAGCAAGCGCGGATACACGACGGCGGTGATGTCCGGCGTCGAGATCGACGACGAAGACATCGTCGTCATCGTGCAGCGCGGTGCGACCATTCGCGGCAAGGTGATGATGGGCGAGGAGCCGATCACGCGGTATCGGATCGATACCCGCAGCCGCGAGATCCCGAAGGACGAAGACGGCAAGGTCATTGCGATCGATGCCAGCGGCAGCCGCGACCGTGGTTTCCGACGCCGCGGTCGCGGCGGTCCGCCGTGGATGCGCGGCATTCGCAAGCGCACCCGTCAGTTGCCCGAAGGCACCAAGATGGGGGACCGTGGCATGGACGGCAACTGGCGTGAGATCCAGTCGCCGGACGGCACGTTCGAGTTGACGGGGATCCCGCCGGGGCGCATTCGTCTGCGCGTGCGTGCGGATGGTTACCTGCCGCCTGAGAACCAGACGATCGATCTGCAGCCAGGTGAGACGCGCGAAGACCTGGTGTTCGAAGTCGGTGGTGGCGTGCCCGTGTCCGGTCGCGTCGTCGATACCGATGGCATGCCCGTCAGTGATGCGCAGGTGACGGCCTACAAGAAGAAGGACGACGGCGACGATGAAGGCGGGCGCGGGCCGTTCAACTTCAAGATCGACCGCGAGGACTTCGATTTCCTGGCGCTGTCGACCAATCAGCGCGCGGCGATCACCAACAGCCTCGGCGAGTTCACCGTGCCGGCGTTGGAACCTGGCGATTATCGCTTCACGGCGCGTCACCCGGACATGGCGAAGGCGTCGGCGACCAAGGTGGCGATCACACGCGAGGGGCCACCGCCGCTGGTCGAGATCGTCATCGACGAAGGCGGCGGTGTCGAAGGCACTGTCACCGGCATGGGCATGCGACCGCTCGCGGATGCATTGATGGTTGCCTTCAGCCTGCAGGCTGGCTCGATGCGCAGTGGCACGACCGATGCGAAGGGCTACTACCGCATCGATGGGCTGCCGCCGGGGCAATACGTCGTGTTCAAGTCGCGCCTCGACGAACGCGCCGACAACATTGGCCTCGAGCTGATGAGCAACATGCGGCTCAAGACCGTCACGGTGCGCCGCGGGAAGTTCGCGCGGCTCGATGTGCACGACGAAGGAGAAGACGGCGTGCGCGTGTTCGGCGTCGTGCGCGAGAACGGCACACCTGTGCAGCGCGCATTGGTCACGATGTTGGGCAGTGATCGCGACGGTCTGCTCGGCATGGGGGTGCGCGCCAACGCGGCCGACATGCAGGGTCGCTACGAACTCGTCGGCATCAAACCTGGTGACTACGTGATGCAGGTCACGCGCTTCCAAGGTCAGCCAGTGCAAACGACGTTTGAGGTTGAGATCCCGGATGACGTGCAGGAGTTTGCGTTCGACATCGAACTGCCGACCAGTGTGCTGCGCGGTCGCGTGATCGATACGCGTGGCAATCCGGTTCCGAGCCTGCGCGTCACCCTCGGCAGCGATGAAGGCGGGTTGTCGGGGTCTGGCGGCCTGATTGGCATGATCGCCGAAAACGGCCTCAGCCAGGCGCGCACGGATGACAACGGCGAGTTCGAGATGAAGTCGGTCGCCGCCGGTACCTACCGGTTGACGGCGGGAAGCCGCGCGGGTGGACGCCCACGCCGTGCGCCTGCGGGCAAACAGCAGTATGGCGAGGCGTCGCTCGAGGGCGTGCAGGTCGATGGCGTTCGCGAAATCGGCGAGCTGGTCATCACCGTGCCGCTCGCGGGCAAGATCACGGGCCTCGTCGTCGATGGTTCCAACGTGCCGGTTGCTGGGGCGGAGATCTCGTACTCGTCGCAGGAGAAGCAGCGCAAGCGCAAGCGCGGTAACCCGCTGCTCGACCTGATGAGCGCCCAGCAGCCGATTCGGACCGGTGACGATGGCCGCTTCGCGATCGAAGGCGTCACACCGGGCATGTATTCGCTGCGCGTCGAGAGCGAAGCGTTGGAGGCCGGCAAGCTCGATGACGTGCAAGTGTTCGAAGACCAGGCTACCGACGTCACGTTGAACGTCGTTACCGGAGCGACCTTGCGCGTGCGTGCGACCAACGTCGATCAGCAGTCGATTCCGTTCGGCAACATCACGCTGCTCGACGGCGACGGCAAGCCGGTGGTGCGCCGCGTGTCGACGTTCTCGGTCATGAAGCGGTTGATGGGTGGCCGCAAGAAGGTCGACAACTCGGGTTGGTATGAGTTCGGCAGCGTGCCACCGGATACCTACACCGCGGTGCTCACCGAGAAGGGCAAGCCGGACGTTCGCATCACGCGCACGATCAAGGACGGCGAAACTGTCGAGTGGGATATCGACCTGCAAGCCGAGCTCGAGGCGCGCGATCGCGCGCGCAAGTAGCCCGGTGCGACAACGTTGCCGGTCGTCGTCAACAGGCGATCGGCAGCACCAACTCGGGCGGCCGCGGTACGGGCAGCAGCGACACGGCGCCTGGCTCGGGCGTTACCCGTTTCGCCAGCGGTTGGGCCGACGCTCGGCGATTGGCAGGTCACGCTCGATTCGCCAGAAGCCCTTCGCAAACGTGCGTTCGCTCGGCTCGTCGCACTCGCGCGTCAGCCAGGCGATGTCCTCTGCGTGAAGGCCGTAGCAATCGCCTGCCATCGCATCGATATCAGTGGTGCACTGGCGGCGTTCCTCGCTCGTGAGCGGCGCGGGCGATCGGGCATCCAGCCTTCGCGTGCCGCGGTCTGCCACAGTGCTGCGTGCCATGGTGTCGTCGCGCAGAGTTGCAGCGCGGCAGTCGCAAGCTGCGTCGCGTTGGCATCGTTGCAGCGCGGCAGCGAGCAATCGCCCAGCACGAAGCCGTTGAGGTTGGTGCCGCCGAGGCGCAGGCGCAGTGCCCAATCAAACGGCAGTGACGCCAACAGCGCACAGGTTGCCGCGAGATCGCGCAGTGGCGTTGCGGATGCCTTGCGCATCGTCACCACGCCGAGCGAGTTGCCGCACGGCATGTCCGGCAGCAGGCAGGCGATGGCGGTGCGTTCGTTGGTGGCGTTGGATAGGGCGCGAAGTCCGATGCGTGCGACACCGCGTGTGGCCGCGTCGCGTCGCCAGCGATCGGCATCGATCAGATACAGCGGCCGTAGTTCGTCGGTCGCATGCGGTCGTCGCCACTTCGTCTTGTGGCCGGCGCCGCTGTCGTGGGCGCCGGCATTGCCCTGCAGATCGTAGATCATCGCGCCTTGCAGCAGCGGCAGCAGGTCGGGTTTGTCGCCGGCCCGATAGACACCGTCACCGGCATGGCGATAGCCGTCGCGCTCGGCGTCTTCGCGCAGCACGAAGTGTTCGCGATGCGACGTCATGTTGAAGTCGCCTTGCCGCCATGCGCAGACGCCGCCATCGCCGAGCAGGGGGCGTGCGTTCGCCTGCATGCGTGACAGGATGTCGAGGTCGCGGCGGTGCTCGATCTCGACGAACGCGCCCGAGCGCGGACTCAGCGCGCGCAGCTCGTCATGTTCGTAGTTGCTGTGCGTTGGCGATTCGGCGGCCCACGATGCGATCTCCGTTTGCCCGAACGCCACCTTGACGCGCCGCGTGCGGCCGCCCTTGGTCGCGACGATCGCGCCGAAGCGGTAGCGGCTGTCGATGTCGAAGATGCGCTTGCGGTTTTCGAATCCGAACAGCCACTGCCAGTCACACTGCTCGAGCAGCAGTCGCCGCAGCGGCTCGGCGTCGCGATCGAACCAAAGGCTCGCGGGCACGATCATGCCGAGGCGGCCGCCCGGGCGCAGCAGTTGCACGGCGCGTTCGACGAACAGGCGATAGGTGAATAGCTTGCCGCCGCCCTGGTGTGCGAAGTGCGGCCGAAGCTGCGCAATGCGTTGTTTGGCGGTGGTTCCGGATTGCAGCGTTTCCCAGGGCGGGTTGGTGAGCACGCAGTCGAAGCTCTCTGCTGGCAATTCGAGCAGGCCATCGCCGACGCGCAGATCCGTGGTCGCACCGGCGTCCGTCAGCGCTCGTTTGGCGATTGCGACGGCGTTGGCGTCGAGGTCGATGCCGGTGAATTGTGCATCGCGTGCGAACCGATGTGCCGCGAGCAGGAAGCCGCCACCGCCGACTGCCGGATCACAGATGCGTTGCGGCGCCGCGCGCAAGCCCGCCAACGCGCGCTTCGCGGTCGGCAACGCCAGTTCCATTGGCGTAAACCAGACTCCGCCTTGCTTGCGTTGCGCGAACGGCAGTTCGCGTTGATGGCGTTCGATCTGCTGTTGCCAACTGCTGTCGCCGCGCGCATCCACGATGGCTACATCGTTTCGGCGCGAAAGCCCGCTGTGTGCATGGCGGTGAGGATGCGCCCGACGTGGTCGGCGCCCTTCGTTTCCATGACGACGTGCAGCTCGGCTTCGCGCGGGTCGAGGTTGTTGAACAGGCGTTGGTGTTCGATGTCGATCACGTCGGCGCCGGATGCGCCGATCATCTGGGTGACCATCGACAGCACGCCCGGCACGTCGTGGATCATAATGCGCAGTTTGGCGATCTTGCCGTCGCGCTTGAGGTCGCGCAGCAGCACCGTCGACAGCATGCGGCGATCGATGTTGCCGCCGCAGATCACGACGCCGACCTTCTTGTTCTGGAACATCTGCACGTGGCGAATCACCGCCGCGAAGCCGATGGCGCCCGCGCCTTCTGCGACGACTTTCTGGGTGCCGGCGAGCATGGCGACGGCTTGCTCGATGCCGGTCTCGTTGACGAGCAGCACGTCGTCGAGGCGGTCCTTCAGCAACGCGGTCGGGATCGCGCCCGGGGTCTTGACGGCGATGCCGTCGGCCAGCGTGTGCGTTCGCAGCATCGGCATCGAATCGCCGCGCAGCGTTGCGTGCATCGAAGGGCACATCTCTGTCTGAACGCCGAAGACACGGATGTCTGGCTTGATGTGTTTGGCCCACAGCGCGATGCCGGCGCACAAGCCGCCGCCGCCGATCGGCACGACCAGCGCATCCAGGTCCGGAACGTCCTCGAGCATCTCGCGCCCGCAGGTGCCCTGTCCGGCCACGATCAGTTCGTCATCGAACGGATGCACGAACTCCATGTCGCCCTGCCTGGCGAGCTCCATGCCGTGCTCGGCTGATTCGGCGACCGATTCACCGAATAGTACGACCTCGGCGCCGTGCCCTTCGGTGCGTTCGATCTTGGAGAACGGCGTCGTCATCGGCATCACGATGACGGCCTTCATGCCCAACCTGCCAGCGTGGTAGGCGACGCCTTGCGCGTGGTTGCCGGCCGAGGCGGCGACCACGCCTTGCGGCGGATGGTCGGATCGGGCCAGCGTCTGCAGCTTGTGGCAGCTGCCGCGGTCCTTGAAGGAGCCGGTGTATTGCAGGTTCTCGAGTTTGAGCCACAAGTCGATGCCGAGAGGCTCGCCGAGTCGTGGCGCGGGCACGGTCGGCGTACGTTGGATGTGGTCGCGAATGGCTGCGTGAGCCGCTTCGATGTCCGCAGGCGTAACGGTCATGTCGGCCGGCACCGTAACCGTTCCTCCCTTGCGTTGCCGTAGGCGAAGGCAGACCGCATCATGTCGGCATGCTGCCGTTGACTTGGGCTCTGGTGTTGTTGTGGAACGTCGCGACGCTTGCGACCTACGGGTGGGACAAGTGGCGCAGCAGGAAGCAGGGACGCCGTGTGCCCGAGAAGACGCTGCTGTGGATGCTGTTCCTGACCGGGTGGCTTGGCGCGTGGTTGGCGATGGTCTGGTTCCGCCACAAGACCGTGAAGCAGCCGTTTCGCCGCTACGCGATCACCTGGACGATCATCAACCCGTTTTGGGGGCTGGTCTACTGGGAGTGGGTGAGCGCCGCCGCGAGCTGATGGCGGGCCCCGCGGGCGTCTACAGTAGCAGGCGTAGCTTGCTCTGTGCGCGGGCACCGAGCAGCCGTTTCTCTTGCATCGCGCGCTGCATTACGAAACGAATGGTCGGGATGGCATCATCCGTGAATAGCACGAACATCTGCTGGCCGAACTCGAGCCGTTGGATGAAGTGGTAGCCGTATTGTGACTCGACCACGTCCTCGGTGATTTGGCCGTCGCGCAGGTTCCAGGCCGCGCGGCAGATGGTCGCCGGCATGCGGTCGTCGAAGCGTCGCAGGCCTGGCAGCACGCCGCCGGTCTTGCCAGTTCGCTGATCGTCGGAATAGCGTTGCGCGACCATTGCGAAGTTGGAGCCGTCGGGCCGTAGTTCCGCCTTGATGGCGGCGATGCGCTCGTTTGCGCGGCGCAGTCCCTCTTCCTTCAAGAGCAGGCCTTTGCCGCTGTCGCGGTGCTGCACCAGGATGTGGGCGATGGTGACCTGTCCGCCGAAGTAGCGCGCGTGGCCGTTGAAGAAGTCGCGCAATTGCGCGCGTGTGTAGTCGTCCGGCTCGAGCAGGTTGAGCATGCCCTGCACTTCGGAGGCAAGTCCGTTCTTGAGCTGGAAGTCCTTGAGTAGCGAGTCGACCTTCTTCTGCGTGAGGTTGGCTGGCCGACCCGCCGCGCGCAGGTTGTTGACGTAGCTCTCCAGGTAGCCTTCGAAACTGCTCTTCAACTGCGCGCTCTGCGCCTTCTCGAGCTTGACGAGATCGATGTAGTCATCGCCGACTGACTGCTTGAGTGCTTCGAGGTCGGCGAAGTGACGCACCCACGGCGCCATCAGGTCGGACTGCAAGTAGGCCTGAAACGTCGGTTGTGTTTCGAGCAGCTTGGCGAAGTTCTTGTAGTGACGACTCTCGATGTGCTGGACGAGGTCTTCGAGCGTCAGCGTGGTCGAGCCGACGATCGCGATCGGCTCGTTCTTGTCGCGCGGATACTTGCGAACCACATAGTGCGGTTCTTGTGGCGTTTGTCCGGCCTTGTCCTGCGCCGCGAGCAGGGTCGAGAGGCCAATGCCAAGGCAGGTGAGCGACAGAATCCGGTTTCGCATGAGCATCGTTGGGCGATAGCCACTGTACGCCACATCGTCACAGCGGTCGTTCGCTCGACAGCATACCTTGCGAACGGCGCGAAGCGGTCTCAATGGGGGACGTCAGCCGTTCCGCCAGGCGACCACCGCGGTGAGTGTGCCGAACAGCAGGGCGACGGAGATCAGTGCCGCGAGCGCCGCGCGCAGCCGGTGCGGTCGGGCCGCAAACGTGAAGGAGGCCCAAATCAGCAGCGCAACCGGCAGCAGTGCTTCGGGCAGGTAGAGCCAGTGCACGACTTGCTCCGGCAGCAGGAGGTAGAGCAGGTTGAGCAGCAACTGCAGCAGCACCGCAAAGCCGTAGCAGTAGCCGCCGACAACCCACCACGCGAGCCAGCTGCGTCGCACACCCAGTAGGTGTGCGATGGCGTGCTGCAGCACGGCAATGGGCGTGACGGCGAGGAATCCCAGTAGGCCGAAGAACTGCGTCGTGTAGTGCGCCAGACCGACCTGATAGGTCAGGGAGTGATCGCGAAGCGCGTAGATCGGTTGGTAGGTGAGCGCGACGATGACGCCGGTGAGCAGCAGGAAGCGCACCGGGTGCACGTAGCTGGTGCGACGGCCGTCGACCCATTGCCGGGCGACGTGGCCGGGGTTGCGCAGCAGGTCGATGATGGTGCGAATCGCCGGCGCCTCGAGGGAGGATACGCTCGTCCACAGCGTGGTTGCGAGATCGCGGGCGCGCAGCGGCGGCAGTTGGACGCGCTGCCCGCAATCCAGGCAGTGCTTGCCGGTGGGGGCAGGCGTGCCGCAATCCGGGCAGCGGCGCGCGGTCGCATCAGTGGCAGGTTCGTCCACGTCCGAGACTCTATCGTGAGTGTGACCCGCGCGATGTCGATGTTGACGCGACCCACTGTCTTGCACCTGATCGACACGCACAGTTCCATGGTTCATGTGATGGCATCTCCCCGCTCCCGATTGCTCGATGCCATCGATGCCCGATTCCGCGAGGAGTTCGGCGAGGTCGATTCCCGGCGGTTCTTCGCTCCGGGGCGCATCACCTCGATTACAGCGGCGGCGATGTCATGCCCATGGCTGTCGATCGCGGCATCTACGCGGCGGTGCGTGCACGCGACGACCAGCGCGTTCGGTTGCGCAGCCTCGACCAGCAGCTTGCGGTCGACATGGATCTGTCCGAGCTGGCAGAGCGCGCCGATGCCAAGTGGGGCTGGGCCAACTACCCGCTCGGCGTTTGCCGTCAGTTTCAGCGCGATCACGGCTGGTCGCGCGGCTTCGACGTCGTCTACGGCTACTACGATCACAACATCCTGGGTGCCGTCGAGCGGGTCGCGGATCATCTTGCGACACCGGTCAATCACCAGCCACGCCAGAAGCACTGGACCATTCGCTGCGCCTCGGTCGTCATTGCAACAGGCGCGATCGAGCGGCCGATCGTCTTCGACGGCAACGATACGCCCGGGGTCATGCTGGCGGATGCGACACGCCGCTTCGCGCAACGCCAAGGCGTTGCCGTGGGACGGCAGGCCGTGGTCTTCACCAACAACGACTCGGCCTATCGCGCAGCCTTGGATCTCAAAGATGCCGGGGTCGATATCGCCGCAATTGTCGATCCACGCAACACCATCCCGGACGCCCTCACAGAAGCAGTTCAGACTCGCGGCATCCGGCTGCTGAGCGGTCATGTCGTGACCGGCGCTAAGGGCGGAAAAAGGCTCAAGACGGTTGAGGTCGCAACTTTTGATGCCGGAAGCCAAAGCGTCGGCGAATCGAAGGAGTGGATTGCAGCCGATACGCTCGCTGTGTCCGGCGGCTGGACGCCGACAATTCACCTGGCAAGCCAAGCAGGGGACAAGCCGGTCTTCGATGATAAGATTGCCTCCTTCGTGCCGGGCAAAGCCTTGCAGGCCTGGCGCGCTGTCGGGGCCTGCAACGGAGATTTCGGTCTTGCCGATTGCCTCTCGGCAGGCAGTGAGGCCGGGGCCGGGGCTGTGGAAGACGCCGGCTTTACTTCCGAAGCCACGCCGACACCCGACGTCGCCGTCCCCGCGCACGCGGGCAGCGGCGGATCGCTTTATCCGATCTGGGAAATCAGCCGGCCCAGCGGACCAAAGGGCAAAAAATTCGTCGATCTGCAACACGACGTGACGGCGGAAGACGTCCGGCTGGCGCAGCGTGAAGGCTTTGAATCCGTCGAGCACCTGAAACGCTACACCACGCTCGGCATGGCTGCCGACCAGGGCAAAACCTCCAATGTGAACGGTCTCGCGCTGATGGCCGCCGCCCTGGAGCGCTCGATCCCGGAGGTCGGCACGACACGATTCCGCCCGCCCTACACGCCGGTCACCCTGGGTGCCCTGGGGGGACGCGAGACGGGACATCATCTGGCGCCGGTCCGCCGCACGCCGATGCACGACTGGCATGTGAAAGCCGGTGCGGACATGCTGACCGCCGGTCAGTGGATGCGCCCGCAGGTCTATCGCAAGGCGGGCGAAGATGTCTTCGCTGCCTATGTCCGCGAGGCCAAGGCGGTACGCGAGGGTGTCGGCATGGTCGATGTTTCCACCCTCGGCAAGATCGCCGTGCAGGGACCGGACGCGCAGAACTTCCTCAATCTGGTTTACAGCAATGGTTTCAAGACCCTCGCCGTCGGCAAGGCGCGCTACGGTCTGATGTTGCGTGAGGACGGTTTCGTCTACGACGACGGGACGACCTGGCGCCTCGGCGAAACCGAGGATCTGATGACG
>WURV02082224.1:0-20713 GCA_011762755.2 Epimenia babai | reverse complement strand
AACAGGCAGCAGTGAGAATGAATTGCTGCCAAGATGTGGGTTGTGTGTGCGTGTGTGTGTGTTACAGTAAATGCTTATTTCTTGGTTCAATCATGAGATTTGCAAATTTCTTGAAATAAACCAAGAAATATGCACATTTCCGGAAAATTAAGACAAAATTATTGCACATTTCCTGAAATTCATTTGACAAAACCAGCAACTGAAACATGAATATTATACCTTTTTACCGTATCACCGTTATGGTAATCCATGTGAGATTATCCTTTTATATGGGGACTGTTGTCAATAGAGGCGAGAATGACTTGTACACAGTAGCAGTGAAATCTAGTATATTAAGAGGGATATACAAACGAAAGGAGTTTGACATGACCTTGCACCCAATTCACATTAAATGTAATTGGGCGTAAAATGGGATGTAAATCTAATCGTTGTAACTGTCACGAGAACAATGTCTAATGCAATTCACGTTGTCACAAGAATCTTAATTGTAATAAATTATCAACTACCCTACGAACTGTTTAGCCTCAAGTAGTATGTTTTGGTAGAGTTAATGTAATGGTAAGTTAACATCAGTCTGTCGTAATCAAAAGATCGCCACAACATTGTGGAATAATAAATACCATTAAATAAAGTATCATGTTCGTGTTCCAGTTGCTGGTGTTTTGAAATCCATTTCAGGAAATGTGCAATAATTTTAATCGAAATTTTAGAGAAATGTGCATATTTCCTCTCTTATTACAAGAAATTTGCAAATCGCCTGAATGGACCAGAACATATGCAAGTTTCGTTAAATGAATCGGGATATATAAACATTTACTGAAATTGTACATTAACATAATGCAAGTTACATGATATGCAAATATGTCGACAGGTAAACAATTTTGGTAACACGAAGAAAGTTGTACGAGTTGCTCAAGAAATGTCAGGGGGAGGGGAGAGTGGGTTTGGCAGACCTACTTGCATTAATTTATGGCGTATCTACGTGATGTGTTTTGTTCCACCGTTGCAAGTTTTTTTTTCTGCCATTGTTCATAATCACTTTCCTAATCATGGTGTATCTTGACCAAAATCAAGTGATTTGCATGTGTGGTTTTAATCCAATATAAAGTGCAAATTTTTACATGCAGTTGTGGTGGAAAAGATACAAGCCACCCAACTTGACATGCCCTCGACACTAGTCATATAGATGCTGTCAGTGCTGTGAAGTGAAGGCGATGTGCATAGCTGGTCTGCGAGCCCTTAATCCTAATTCATAAAGCCTGTTCCTGATGTTTTGGGTGGATTGACGAATTCCTGATGCATTTCTCAGGTTTCTCTGAAAGCTTTTAGCTGTGAACGTGCGGTGTCTTACGGCGGAGAGGGTGATGTAGCCGTCTTGTGCAGGGGTTGTAACTCTGTACCGTCCTTTTTTCTGTTATTTTTTCCTTTTGAGTGTATTGGTATTCATTTACCTAATAAACTTCTTCCTGTACCATGTCGTCCGTTAGCTGTGCCAGTAGTCTCATAGCAATTCCAAGCACGGGGGATGAAACTTTGTGACACACCTAACTCCTGAGTCACATGTCGCTGAGACATGAGACATGCCAGCATCGATCATGCCTATCCCTCTTTTCAGATCATCTGACATATGGCGACGATTTTGTCTTGGAGGCATTCCGGTAGATAGAGTTACAATAAACAACCACTAAACGCTACTTTAAATGTTAGAAATTTTAGTGTGAACAGACCAAGTCACATTAAGAAGCTGAGCTAATGTGCAGTAAAATGTTGGTACTCGTGTACGGTCTTGGCTTAGTATAATCTTAAGTGGTCAACATGCGGAACATGCACTCTTCACGCATCAATAAGACCAAAGCTCTTCGGCAAATCAATGGCATTTGTATTCAAAATGTATTATACATATATTTTAGTGTATTGTCTTATATATGGGTGATCCTTAAGAGGTTTTGAGTCGTATAGCGAATATATTTTGGATATTTCAAAAATTTAAATTTCTAGTGTTCAGTTTTGATAGGGTTTATTTGGCAGTAAGAAGAGACGGTGGATAAATAATTGTTCCGTACATAAAAAAACACGAACGACGTAAGTGAAATAAATGAGACACTCCGACGGACTAGCGCCTTATTACACCCACTGAAGCAATGAGAGAAGATGAGATTTTTTTAGTATCATGTTAGTTTAACAATGCTTTTAATGTGGGCGCGTGGCTCTATTGGTATACGTAACTAACCGCCGAATGTCATGACGAGGCGTATCTTATCGTTGCTATTGAAACACGTAGAGATTGACGTACGAGATTCTTCGATGTCTGTTTCCATGTCAAAAAGGTTCATCATGAAACTGCTTTCGGCCTGAAGTTGTCAAAAAAGGCCTTATAAAGCGACCGTCTAGAAAACTAAGAAAATATAACTTACCTGCTCATATTGAACTTCTATTCAAGTACTCTACTGGTAAGTATTTCCTAAGACGCTGGAATAATTTCTGCTTAAAATCTGGAAAAACTCAATTGAGAGAAATGTCCTGTTGAATTGGTACGAAAATTTGGAAAAATCTAAACTAAGTAGGCAATATCGTACATATTTTAATGTATTTTCAAGCAACATTATTTTCTTAAATGATTATATTTAGGAAGAGTAATATGAAGACCAGCTTTACCTAGATGTATTAACGGAGATAAGAAACATGCAGCGTTAACACCATTTGGGACGAATGGAATTTAATGATAAATGAGCTTTAGTATTATATTCAATAGTAGGTTATTCGATGGTTGTTTCCACGTTAAAATGGTTCATTATGAAACTGTTTACAGTCAGAAATATTAATTGCGTCTTACAGGGATGTTATAATCGGCATATACAAACAAATTAATACATCACTATGTGTTAACTTGCTATTTTTAAGGATATCATCAGTATGTCTACGTGACCTCATCTTTTAATGTGCGAGATAATGCAATGTATATAACCAAAAATTCTAGCGCCATTTGTTGTAACAGTGTCCTCAATGTGATTAAGCAATTAGTTATCTGGGTGCAGTCTGTACATATAATATTGCTCGATCACTTACCTTTACACCATAAGCTCGGATCTGCATCGGTCTGAATTCGCTGGCACTGTCTGAGTGCTTCGTATGTAGAAATGTCGTCTGTGTTGCACAACTTCTTCGTGAACTCCCGCATGATGGTCACAAATGAGCTAATCTAGAGGAAATTCTAAAAACCCGACCTATCTAGAAGCTAACAAGGATATGAATGGGGCACACTTGCGACCATTTTGACGTGTATACAGACACCTTGCTGAGGATTCATAGTTTGCAAAATATATCTTTTTTCAAGTACTTCCGTATTCCGCTGAATTTATTCTAATGTTGCTAAGGACAGAGTTTGAAAATACAACAATAACATCTAAGTAAAATCTAATTAAGCGCGTGTTTTTGCAGCTCTAATAAATGGTTGCCCTCGCGGGATCCGGTGTCAGGGACTGTGTCTGGATAAAGGGTTTAGTGCTCATAAAAAATATGCTGTACAAGCTCAGTCTGGTCCGTATGTGTTGAAATATCCGAATTGCAAATAAGTCTGCCTTTGAAATAATGTTGGAAGAGCACCGTATGACCCGACAGTCGTCAGCCCGTGTTCCGCAACGACGAAGTATATTTTGACGTACATTTTCAGTTGCTTTACGAAATCGACTAACCACAGCAACGTTTTTTTGTTCTAAAAATTTACGTATATCGGACATTGGTAAATGAACGACAATTACCAATACAGTATTTTGACGTTCGGGATAATCTACAAATTATTGTCGGGCAACCTCATTATTCGAACTGGATCCTATAGCGGTTATAGATCGTACGAGGTATTATGAAGCCTCATCCACTCTTATACAATACTGAAGTCCGCTCACCGCGGCAACGAGATAGTGAACTGTTAGTAGATTGCCGGAGATATTCACGGGTTTGATGGACTTGAAGATGGTGCATAAAACGCCGCGCACGCTCGTCTGTAACCGTGGAAACATCTTGTCTACAATGGTTGTAAATTTAGAGCCATGTAATCCAGATCCGCATGCAACGGTAATTGTCTTAATATGCCGACGAGAATATTTACAATCATTGTCAGAAGACAATGTTACATAGCGATCCCGCCCATAGGTTAAGTGCTTTTGGTAGACTTAAAACTACGGTCACTTTGTACGCATATATGGGTATTATAATGCTAATCTAAGAACATTTCTGTACCAGCGATTACACACAAGACATAGGTCGTCGCCGTTATCGTTATTATTATTATCATTGCCATCCCTCTCTTCATTATCGTCATCTTCCCCGTCTCTGTACCGTCATCAAAATTTAACACAGTCACTGATGACTGGATTCGTCAATATTACCGAGGCTAGACTTTAGCCCTTTTGCAATAGTCGGACACATATACATGTGATAATACCACATGCCTGTAAAGGTTTATAAACAATCACATTGATACGAGGAATTTTCGACAAGTGGGTGTCATCTTTTAAACCATGTTCTATAATATCCTATATCGAGTTAACATTTGCCTGGCGTTAAATACAAGAGAATGCTTCCATGGGAGTTGTGTACTGAGCCTCACAAGCACAAGCTCCCACAAGCACACAGCTCATATACTATAGCTAGCTGCACCAACCACAACCATTATTAAAGTGAATACAAATTTAATGTTTCAAATTGCCCAAAGACAAATAGATTATACGGTCCAACAAACCGACATAAAAACCCGATCTTGCGGGAAACATTTTTTCGATTGCGCAGGGCCTAGCCGGGGAGTAGATGGCAAAAACACAAGTAGTATCATATATTTTAAAAAGAAAATGAAATGTACTCGCTCATGGTGCGCTGATTAGCCAAACTGCCAAAAATACTCTAAAGGTCGAGAGATGTATTAACCTTATTACTCATCGACATGTCAAAAGATGTTTCTCGACAGAAAATACTAAGATTATCATGGCATGTTAAACTATGTCTCGGTTTGCAATAGCGTATACTTATCGTCATGGAATTTTGTGTATCAGGCTTGGTCTTGTGCAGCGAAAATAAAAGCTTCCATCTCACCTTCAAGTCCAGACCTATTGAGCCATGTTAGAGATTGTTTTAAGTTTTCCTGCGACTGCGTGATGGAACTGTCCATGGGTGTGAGGAGTTCAGTTTGCACCTTTCTTTGTACCTCTTAGGTGTTTAGTATGTACCTTTTTTATCTCTGCTATATATCTTCAATTCAATTTCCACTTATTTGCATCTACGGATCACGAGTGGACGATTCGGTATTGTTTCGTGGCATATCAAATGCGTCCATAATATCGGCAGCAATATCAAATGATGATTTTTTTATTTTTTACCTTCTCATGTTGTTCTAAATTATGCAGATTACTATTACGTTTTTTTTTTTAAATATTTATTCAACCCTACTATCGCCGGTTTATAAGCCATGTCAATGCTAAGCAGGCCCCTATCACCTTTGCGCGACATGTGGATTCATATATAATAATACTTTTTATATTATAGGTAAACCATTCTCGAATCATACTTCGTAATACTACAGCCAAATGTATGCAGTGTATGTTATTTTTCACTATACATTTATTTGTTTCTTTGTTATTTTGGTGTCAGTATGTGCTACTGTTTATTACGATCAAGTCTTACATCCACCTTCGGGATACCATTTATTGAGAATGTTGGTGCTATTGCATATATTGTCATTTTCCGCTGTGTCGTTAAGTCATGCCACGCCCTCGGGTACCGAAAATCGTCCTGATGATACCGATAAAAGGTTGTGATTATCAATATTTTAGAAATGAAAAAAAAACTGTGCCACACAACTTAACGGTACTTTTATAACTGTCGATGTATCGGCGTGTACTCTTTCCAATAAGATATTTTTAAAAATTACGCCTGAATGAGATAAAAGCCTAAATATGGCAATGATAACGATGAGAATATCGTTATTGTTGTATCTAATGTGACGCCATGTATAATACGGACCTTGCCGACAGCTAGGTATTTGGTGATGCTATCGTTAAAGAAATACAAGGGATGGTCAAAGATGGTGATGCTGTCGGCTGCCGTAATCTTGCAATTACCGGTGTCCTTGACTATCGTGTACTTCTTGTCTGTAAAACAACGCCCAAAAATATTGATAGGTAACTAAGTAAACGGGTAGAGATTGGACATTCGGTGAAACAGCCGCCTCCAAAAGGTACGTGACACACATTCTCACGATGGGGAATGTGCAAGATTTTCGTGTTTGAATATTGAGAAAGATTCGTCGTGGAATGGTTAATTACAAAAATATATATTTGGGATGAAACAGCGCAACGTTTTACTACGAGCGACTGACATTTAGTTAAAAAGTAACACCAAAACCTCGCCTTTTTCCATTTTTATGCATTCTCATGATAAACCTATGTCATTTGACGCGGCTCATGATTAGAGTCAAGGACGTCGGAAACAGATTTAATGGAAAAAATGATTCGATTGAATAAAGACCGTTATATAATTTCTCGACACGGCGTAAGATTATGAATGTCGCCGGATCCGACGACATCTACAAGAGTTACATTTGTGCTGTTAACCAACCCGATTTGAGATCGGTCACGATAGTCTCGACTCGGTATTTGTTAGCCTTAGATGGAGAACGCTTCTTGACCTCAAGCAAGTGGCGGTCTTCGTCGTAATAGACCTGTCCGGCAATCATTATATGTGTAAACCGTACGGTACAATTCACATGTGTAGTACTTCCAATACAAACACCTTAGGCCACAGAAATGATAAGTCCACATAAATTTCATCATTACTCCCCTGTAAAAACTTTATTGTGTATGATTAGTTAAAAATTAGTTAATATGAAGTCATTTGAAATGTTATTACTCATCCACAATATCTCTTAACACATTTGCTCTATCTGCCACATTGCATCGAGGTTTTTTTCGAGTACTACTGTTAGGAAACGCTGATGGTTCTCTAAAATTATTTGTTTGTTCCAAGTGGAATACTGGCAATAGCGTGTGACGTTTTGTTTAATGTAAATTGGCCACGTTGTTGGTCTTCGGTTATTACGTTTAGTCCCGTCTCATCATCAACGTTTGAAGAATCGCAGTGATAGCGAGCCACAGTTCGTCACCATCGCCCGAGTCTCCGTTGATGGCAGACAATTTTCAGGCCCGTGTTGGAATATCGAGACTACGCAGACAGTTCGAAAACTCATTTTATTTTGTAGGCAGTGTAGAACTGCTGTTATCTGTTGCGAGTGCACTATTGCTAGACCCTTCTACGGGGTCCGCGTGTTGAGTCTTAATTTTAATATTCATATAACTATGATTTCATATATGAACAAATATCATTTCGTTTAAGAGCTATGTGGCATTTCAGCATTTACTACATGCGCTAAGTCAACAAGGAGGAGTAGATTTCGAAGGTAGGCGTGGTTACTTAAAGATTATCATCTAAAACAAACGATGATCCCGAGCGCTAAAACGTCCAGACTCCAGATCGCGTCGTCTGGAATACTACAAGCAGAGCTTTTTCGCTCACTAAACGTTCTAAATCGAAGCGCGTACACACACGTATAGCTGTCACAGATCGACGTCAACGGCGATGCCAACTAATTCAACATCTATTGTAGGCACACCAATAGCGATATTATGGTGATCCGATTGATTGGAGAGCATAATACAGGATATGATTTCGTCTTATCCAAATCTAATTCATCAAGGTAAACATTAGATTATAAGTGCATATGCATCTGCGCTACTTCCTAGTGTTACTACTCTTCGCCAAAAATTAGAGAGGTTCAACGGTTAGGCATCGAAAAACGACCTAGCATCAAAAACACGAATTTTTGCGCGTTATTGCATACTGCATATTTTCACTATGAATACTACCACGCAAATAGCTCATGTTATGGTGTTGTAGGATATTTTAACACTGCCGAGAAATATACTGAAGAAAAATCGCGTGCGCTGCGAATCTTTGAATAATCGGTCTGGCGCTTTACAATATGTGTTACAAATACGGGTTTCCTCTTGTGTATTTCGGTCATTAACATACTGAACATTCTGTGTCAGTCTGTAGTATGTTTCAAAAACCATGGATCAAAACATTCAGTTCCATAGTCGAATTAAACTTCCGTAGTGTTACTGGCATCTGTAGTCTTGTCATATTTAGGCTTCCGTTCATCTCTTGACGATTCCTAAACTAGACAAGAACAGCGACATAAAATATAATACTGACGTGTTTAGTGACGGGGATTGCCGTGTCGACTGGTGCCCGTATCTCGACTCTGTAGGAAACTTTTTTGGGTAGATCACGCACCGGTTCCAAATCGAACGTCGCTAAGGAATTATGAAAGACGTAGATGAAAATACCGTGGCAGAAAATCCCCGTACCTGGTTACGTAGTATGAAGTTTCCTTTTGTGTAACGTAGTACGTAAGATCGATCTCTTGTCCTAGTAAATAATGTGAAATAATACGAGTACTTTTAAATAATATACCGCCATGGCCTTTATATCTTGCTTGATATTTGAAAAACCCCGATATTTGCAAATTTTCTGGAATTTCCAGGACAGTTCTAAAGTTTCAATTAGGATATTTACTAATTCCTGAAAACATCGGGAAATTTCCATATATCCTAGAAATACCCGAAAAGTTGAAAAAAACAGCATGGAGTGAAGTCATCGCCTGTAATTTTTGGATCTAGATGATACAAAGCGCTCTTTAGATGATTCTTTGTTGCAACATCCAATAGACAAACTAAAGGTCGTGTGGTCCGATGTAAAAATCGTTCATGGAAGTCGCGACATACGGAAAGTCATAAGTCGGTTAAGCACACGAGCTGTGATATAAATGACAAGTTGATAGCATCGTTGGGAGCAAAACACAGATGGTTGGACTGTCGGTTAAAGGTTCGTACAATACAAGATGATTTTCAAGCTGCCATTCCGAAACCAAACGGGAGCTTTACGATGCATTATTTAGAATGCGACCGAATATCGAATCGTCAACCGATTGAGATAATCGTCTGCAAGCTGAGGAAAGTCAGGATGGTGCAGCGTGGAGTCAATGCTAAATACTCCACAGTCACTTGTGACTCGTATCTTCGTATAATGAGAATATTCATAGATATTTACCCTTGATCTACAGGCTATCTTGATTATACCATATTAATGTGAAATAAATTCGGGCTATTTGTCGAACTGTCAAGGTGAAATTTTAGGATATTTGCAAACCATCTGGAATTGTGATGCCATTTGTAAATTTGCTGATAGAAAAGGGCGCTTTAGAAATATCCTGAATATATCAGGAAATTTATAAATATCCCGGTGTGTTAAATAGGCTGCAGCATATTTATAACTACGATCTAAATAAATTTTTTAGTAAGATAGTTTTATATGCTGATTATGTAGACCATTGTGTTAACCATTTTTGAAACTGTACAAAGTTAGCCTATGTGGTTAACAAGAAAAACTTGGTTATATAAGGTGAGGGCGAAAACACCAGAGTTAAAAACCCGCCGAGGTGGGTGCACAACTGACCTTCCTATCACGCCACGCGTACTAAACGTTCACATACTACGTACATATTTTCCACACTGTTTGACTGTTGAGGTGTATTTACGATAAAGGGCGAGATGGATACGTAAGAGCCCTTAGAGGTCATCAGCTGAAGCGCGGCCATATTGGCGGAGAAAAGCCCTTACATAACCACACTGCAAGGTCTACCAGATTACCATGAATAGACGCCATGAACCGGAGTCAAACGCCCTAACCACTACTTTAACTGCACACATCTAAATAACTGATATGATCTGCGCTATATCTCCGGTCACATCATGTTCGTTGAATGCTTTGTGAGAACTAAGCTGTCGAGTTTACTAGCAATGAATTATTATAACTATACCATTAGTCAAAAGAATATAAAAACCTTTAGTTATAACACGAATTCCCTCGAAATTAGAAACTTATCAGAAAGTTAGGATTTTTTCTGTCATTTTTAATAAAATAGCGTGTACACAATTTTTTCTCCACATTCGTCGAAATTTACAAAAATGATCCATGTTTGGTATAGGGCCAGAAGTCGCGCTGAGTGATAGATTCCCATACTAAGTCGGCTACTGTGGCGTTATTAGTACACTACATATGCGATTTTTTGCTACATTGTTGAAGTTGACATGTAGGAGATCATGAATCGACGGCCAGCATAGCTAGAATACAATCGGTAGTGTTTCGGGGCTGTAGACTCCGTCTTCCGCAATGTTTGGCGGGAGATCGATGTCATAGGTAGGCTACCTGTCTACAGGGCGATAATAGCGAAAAAGTTTGGCATGGAGCGATAATAGCGTAAATAATGATTATGTTGGTAATAAGGTAATATATAACTAACGATATAGTCATGTTAAACATATTAACTTTTTATAGACGTTTCTGCGGTTATGACGATTCCTTACATTTATTATAGACATAATCGAAATCATAAAGAATATCAAAATCACGTACCATACTCAACTTGAACTTCGCTGGTTGCCAGTAGTTGCTGTAATGTATAAGCGACATGTGACTCAATAGTATATTAACAGTAAATTTATTTATACAACTACATCCGATATCGCGATTCGTAGTTTTTTGTGGGAGTGGGGAGGGGCGTCGAGTGCTGAGGGTAGTTAATATTCTAAACAATTAACCATGATTAACTATATATTTTCGCATTTTATTGGGACGCGCATGCTGCTTGTGGGCGTGACGACAGATGAACGGTTATATCAAAAAGTCGTATTTTATCGCTATGCTAAGGACAATCTTGTCATTCAATTAATATTTCTTTCAGCATGGAATAAAATATAGCAGCATTATAGGAACACTTACGGATGACCCGTTTGGAGCTTTGACAGTGAAGAAAATGCCATCGGAGCGATAGCTTCGATCTATCACGTAGTATACTACGATAATCGTGTTGGATTCGTAATGATGTTTTATGGTAGGAGGTGGTCGGCCTAAAAACATATCGGTATAATTTTATATAAATGCACTATTCGGTGTGTCTCCTACACCTACCCAATACTCTGCACGAAGTATCCCATTATACAAACGCTTCTGTTTATGATGCTAATCTTAATCTTTCAGGTGCTACCTTTGATTTTCAAAATATAGTATAAGATATGGCGAACACGACAAACCATAGCTCTAATTCAGTAGAGCTACTACTATTAATTTAATTACATACGCACGGGTAAGAAATGCGCAGGAACTGAGACTGACGCTCGATGATTCGTGTCTGCTCTTAAGGAGGTTGAGATCGGATCTACGACTAACGCGAGCGACGCTCTCTTTAGGCTTCTGTAGGCTCACATAACACGCATGTCGGCCGGCGCAGTAGTAAAGACTCTTGCAGAAAATGTTTCGGAAATAATTGAAGCACATATGAGCGCACGTTTCCACGTTTTGCACGTCATATAAAGTGTTGTATATTGGAAGTGGAATTTTCGGCGGATCCCTTCGCTGGAATGCCGCTGTTATCAAAGAACATCGAACAAATACTCTAGAAACGACCTACTATAATGGCAGTATAGTCTGTTGCACAGCGTCTGAAAAAAACGAAGATTGTAAATAAAAAATATAATGGTTACATAGACAGGGGATGTATGATACTCATCTCTTACATAACACACCATCACTGATATATGTTATTCAATAATGAAAAAAATGTAAGGTATTTTCTGTGCAAATAATGCAAAATACTAAGTGGGTTATAATGGTTGAGCCTTTTATGATTGGAAAACGTTTTAATAGTGTCATAAATTATAATATTTTTAATTGAATAATTTTTTGATTGATATTTTGATTTAATTGATATTTGATTCGTACAAACGTCAACTTTCATCGTTGTACGGGGTTAGCTTTTATCTCTTTGATATGGTATACAAACGCGGTTTGTGATTGAATTCTACACACTGTGGATGAATTCCAAATATTGCATATCAGAAGCGTTTTGTCCTAATATCCGTCATGGTATCGTGTAGTGAAGGGGGAAACTGTTGAATGAAGGACATTCGATCACTGACTAAACTGAACTGCGGTGAAATACAATAACCATTACATATTAATATCAAAGTACTTTAAAATGTTTTTCTTTTGTACAGTGTGTCCATTCGTTTAAGCCTACGTCGCCCTACCGTGTATAAGCTACAATACCGTGTAAAGCTACAATAACGATTCCCGAAACTCGCAAGTAAGGTAATCTT
The DNA here is from genome assembly GCA_011762755.2 of Epimenia babai. NCBI lineage: Eukaryota > Metazoa > Mollusca > Solenogastres > Cavibelonia > Epimeniidae > Epimenia > Epimenia babai. Next base: position 8,450 of record WURV02082224.1, on the reverse strand, counting down.
CAAAGTATGCCTATTCGTGGTTGTGCCAATCACAGACTTGTAACATCTCCCCCAATATTAGCATTTCCCTTTTATTAAATATAGAACATCACGGGTTATTTTATATTTGACACATTTATGTAGATTTTGCATTATAATAACAGATCAATAGTATGAGCGCCCAACGTTAGACGGTAATGAATTCTCATCGTTGCTGCTTATTTAATAAACAAAGCACGTATACGACTAACTAGATCATGTCTTTAAGAATGGAGTCTGATGCATTTTGAGGAAATCACATGATTAAGTGAGATGATATTTTATATAAAACAACAATTTTATTGGCTATGGTTATGGACTGGTTATTTGAAGCGATCAACCTTTCCACGCGAATTAGAATATGCTCTAATTCCAATATCGCCTCTTCAATCGCCCGTTGAAAGTGCGATCGCTAGTTCAATATGGGCAACTTTTTGAGTAAGCCGAAGCTCGTGTGAGGCCGGCTTTACACGCTATCGCACTACAACAGTGAAATTTATTTATAATTACCGTAGAAATCGTCAGTTCCGATAATCGAGACGCCAACGTAGAAAGCGGTGTGATCGTGCCAGACCCGTATGTTCTGAATCCTATACGGTTCTATCCCTGTAGCCTCTTGCACATTACTTCGTGCCTGGTCGCGCAGCTGATCAAGAAAGGCGGGCTCATCGGGGCCTGGTTTAACAACATTTCGATGATGAACGAGATGCACGGAAATAAATTTGTCATTACAGCGTGTATACCTGAAATACATGGCTTAATGCAACAACATCGAATGTTGCCTGATTGTGCATATCTTATTTAGTTGTGAATAAACAAGCAATCAACTTTTGCGTTCAAAATAATAATGCATGCAATTTCAATAGTCTTCTAATACAGCAAGTCATGCACAAAATTTTGGGCGCATGGTCTTATACGGTTACGTATCCCTATCCGCTACTTCTTCAAGCGGCTTATGACAATATTTACGTTCTTAAATCTTCCCGTCGTCCCGCCAGGAAAAAGAGTTCAAAGACACTGCGATTCCGTCATAACCGATAAGTCATGATGAATTACACAAAGGTTAATTACTCTGAATTAGTGAAGAAAGTGTGAATTACTTTGTGAAAATGGAAAGCGTGGACCCATTGGAAATAACCCCCGTTTGAGCGCCAAAATGATCAAATATGGATCGAAAAGATGTGGTATATCAAGCCAGATTCTTAAATACCTTGTATTGTGAAGACGAGAGACATTACGCCCCCCTGATCGAAGCAAACGGTCGTATCGAACGCAGAATAATCGCGCACGTCCTTCGTAAATCTGTAATACCTGTACCAGGTTTCTTGCTGAAACCAGATAAAACGTTGATGGTATCACAACTCTCCCACTGTATACAAAACAACATCCAACTACTTCTAATTAATCAAGAAACTTTCATAACTTCACCCGAAACTGTTTTATATGGTCCTATTCCGACTACCTGTCCGTTATTGATGATGAGCCTTATAGGATTGAAGACAGAGGGATGTGTGAGGCGCACCATGTTCTGCCAACTCTCCTGTCAACGCAAAGTCTTGACTGAATTGATTGCATAAGCGGTATTGATTATGTTATCGATTGACTCCCATAAGCGGTAGCCGCTGTATGATGGCAGTCATCTTAATCTGTTTTTGTGCACCGAACTTTATGTTCCTAAATCTATAACCTACTTCGAATATAAACACGTGTGGTAAGGATTCACTCATATATTATGTGGGAAGGGGCCGTTTACATTGATAGAAAATTAATGTTCGGTAAAATTTAATTGAAATATATATTATAACTATAAGTTAAGTCAGAGAGAGGAGTGTAGTTTCATTATCAAATCGTGTTATTTTATTGCCGAATAAAAGATATCGAATTATTACCTAAAAAGGTAAAGTACAGCATTTATTGACCACAAGTATCAGCCAATGAACGCTCTCAGATGCAGTTGACATTGAATTTTCATGGCAGATATTCGGGGCAGATAGAACAAGCGATCTGCTTAGTTTTTACATCAAATGGGTTGTAATAATTTTAATTTCGTGATCCATTGTCTCCAAGTGGGCCATCTCTGTTATATAAGCGACAAAGGGTCTTTCCAAAAAATCCTCGTTGTTGAATTTTCTAACTCGACGTTGATGCTTAAATTTGGAATCTATTGACGCACGCCACTGCCTCTTCCAAAATGGCGCTTTGCAACAAGTGATTGGATATCGCATCTCGGTAGCAGACCCTGATATTTTCACATCTTCGGGCTCCACCGTGCCACAAATGAAATTTATTAGGTTTTACTGGTTGTTCTGTCAATTGTAGGAATGGCTATTAAGTACCGAGGACAAAAACACAAGTGCTTTGCCCTGATAGGAACGTTTAACCGCGGGATTGTTTTTTGTAGACAGGGGCTTCTCCAAATAAAATATTTCATTTTCATCCCGGTCCAAATCCTTCTACAACACTCATGCACAATGATATGTCAATAGTGCTATAGAGTAGTTGAGATGTAGGTGATAATTGAGGTCTATAAGAACATGATAAAAAGAATAAATTTTGAATAAAGTTGAAACTCACATCCACGAAGTAGAACGTAATAGTAGGGCGAATTGTTGTATTCCCATGTGTGATACTGCGACGGGCCCGGTACACCTGGCATTTTACCCCGTCAACGCTCTCCTACAATAATTCGACCTTTACTCTGAGCGATAAACATTGTACAATCTACAGTACAGCCCTCTATCTGCTCATATATAATATACATTATTGATCTCAGGAATGGTGGGATGCCTAGTCTGTCTGGGTTGGACGACACAAACGGTCACGGCGCCGTAACAACACTAATCTGCCGCAAATAACACAAGGAACGCCAGCGTAGTTAATGAAATAAAATTTATTTGTTTGAAGTGTACTTATTAGCAGAGCTGTCAAACACACTTCACATGAAACTATAGCCTAATGCTCTATGACTATAATGTAATTACCTAGATTATATAAAATTAACACCTAACAGTATACAGGTAATGCAGATCAATGTTAGATGCAATTATGTACATTTACAGTGAGCATAAAATGGATAATGTTGAATAATACAGTGAAAAGTAGAACGAATATCGAAAAAAGGAAGTCCTATGCAGGGAAAGTCGCCATCAATATGAAGAATTAGTGAAAACAGAAACAGACAATCTCACTTTGAAAGTGTTGATTCGAGGTAAAGTAATAAAGTACTGTTAAACAATTTAGTGAAAGCAATGCTAAATAAGTGTGTTTTGAGATTGCTTTCAAATTGGCTGATAGTTGTAGATTGTCTAACGTAGGCTGGGGGTGCATTGTCGTTAAGGATTAATTTGTGCTTGACACTACTTCATTAAACACCTGTACATATTCACACCGAGCCCTCCAGCATTACAGACTACGGTAACAACTAAGATGTCCTTGGTAGAAGAAATTGTCAGTCTTTTTGGGCATAGGTACAATCGCCGACAATAACCATTGATCTTTCTTCATGTTACATAAAATGCTCACGTCCAAATAACTTCAGTTCAGAATATATAGTATTGAGATACTCCTACAAATTGTCATCGACATGTTCGACAGGTACAAGCGATTGCAATTCACCATTCAAAAGCTCTCACAATAGAGGCACTCCCTAGTCAAAAACTTCGTATTCGATTCCCAAAACAATTTCAAAAGGAATATGATTGCACGACATGATCTTAAAATCTTAAACCGCTGTAGGACATAAAAGAACTTCTTAATATATCCCAAAAACCTAACCGAATTTTGGTAGTAGAACGCAGCCTTGCTTGACGATATCAGGTGAAGAGAGTCGAATAAAACCAATAGGCCGTCTTGCGTTTCTTCAAATTTCATGCTGTCATGCTTAACGCTTTGGACATCCATTCTCTTCTTTACACAACGCCCGGTATTCCGATCGATTAAGTAACCAATAACTGGCAATGAGAAATAAACAAAAGTGAAAAAATAGTCTATATATCATAATTATTATAACAACTGTTTTAGATAAAAAAGAATTCGGAGACTTCGATGACTTAATCATGTATGTATGTATGTATGTATGTAACGATAGGCCAATTCTCCGCAAAGGAGAATCGTTGTCTGAGCCAGATTTGGCCCTTTATAAGACTGGCCTAGGGTCTGTTTGTCTTTGGACGTTATTTGCAAAGGGTGCATAAGCTGTCAATTGTATTGATGGGGAGTCTTCCCGTTCTGTTTAGGAATTTAACTATTGAGGTTATTGGTATATTTTGGATATCATTGTAATTTTTGACCGGAGCAGGAATGATAGAATATCTTGCTCGTTGGTACACTGGACATGAACCAATATGGTGGAAGGGCGTTTCTTCCTCCAACATGCACTTAGGGCAGATTGGTGTGGTTGATATTTTCATTACGTTTAGGTGTCGGTTCAGGTTACTTGTTAGGATGCCTGTAACCCCTCTAATATCATTTCGTGATAATTTTAGTAAAGCTTTTGTTCTTGGTAGGCTTGGAGAAGGCATAGCCAGTTGTGCCTGGCGGCAGTCAAAGCGTTTCATCCATTCTTTTTTATGTATTGTATTTAAGTGTTGTTTGATGTTGGTTTTTAAAGCACTTTGAGCTATGGGTAGAATTGGTTCTGGACCTACTGCCATACTGTAGCTTGCCTTTTTGGCAAGGGTATCGGCTTCTTCGTTGCGCAGTATATTTGAATGACTGGGAACCCATTTTAAAGTTACGCAATGATTGCTTGAGATGGTAATTACCTTAAAAGCGATAAATAAGATCCAACAGCTTCATAGGCAACGGGTATTCCCCATCTTCTCTAAAACGCATTGTCTGGGAAGTGGTTGGAGGAATTTTATTTAAAAAAGAAATTTTTAATGAACATTTTTCAAAATGATGGATGGTTATGGGTGGTAGATCTACGTATCGCTGATTAAAACAGCTCTCACCATGGGACAATGGAACCGAACTCTGAATGAGGTCACGCTCCATAGGAAATCTGCAAATGTCCTGACGTGGCGGCAACGCTATGCCACCAAACTCGTCTCTCTAGATCACTTTTTTCTTAATTTCCCATATTGTTGAGATGACACCCATGTAAAGAACAAGACGTTTTCTAGGATGTTGCACACGTCTAAATTTGTGATAATAGGGAAGTTTTCGTCCTAAGAAACGCACCACTGCATTTCTACAAATTGGGCCAGGTTTCCATTAGCCAAAGACCTCAAACTGCACCCCACGTCTATGACCTGCCAGGTTGCTATATGTTACAGCGCTCGACACATTGAACGCGACAGTTTTATTCAAGCATATTCTCTCAACGGCTGCGAACGAAAATATCGCATAGGATCGAGAATGTTCGAAAAAACCAAAGGTGCTGTAAATCTGATATCATAAGGATATTTATATCATTGGTACACGTTGAGAATCTAACGATTTATCTTGCCGCGTGCACACTCTAGTTTGTTACACAAGTGCAATTTTTACGTAATCTCAACATATTGTCTTTGACAAAAAGGTCAAGTACAACATTTATAGCTCGTTGTTATCAGCCAATAAAGGTTCTCAGATGCGGTGTACAAAGAATGTTTTCAAGCGTCTACTAATTTTGTAGACCGGTATACTCTAGTAATCGGGGATAAATAACTTGCTGAGGATCGTCTCAGACAAGTCGTCTGATGGGCGATTTCCAACCGGCCCCCGTTCGGTTACGTATATTACGCATCTATGTCTTGCACGCATAGTTTCTACCCCTTTATATTATTTGTATCACACTAGACTAATAGCCCGTTTACACGCAGATATTTATGTCTTACTTAAATTCCACCGCAGTGAATGTCGATTTAGTGAGCGTTTATATTGAATACGCGAGGCAAAATATCAGAGCTGCGAATGTTTTGAGCGTTTCGACTGTAAATCGTTTATTGTTATAAGGGACTAAATACTTAAAATGAGTAAGTAAATCTTTTCAATGATAAGGCAAAGTACAATTTAATACTGTTTATAAAATATCAACGAAATGCGCAATACCTTTCATATTCAATTAGATTATTCGTTAGGCTACTATTTAAGTTATAACTTTATCATATTCCGGAGTCCGTGCCCATAAACCCAGAACCCATTCTCTGTGCCATGTAACAAGTGTCGTGAAACTCTTGTTCTGGTGTGCGTGTTTTATATCCCCAATAGAGGATATTCCTTTAAAGACGGTAGGCCTAATTAGAATTTCTGTTCCTACATCTGTCCGCTTTCTGGAGTTCGTTTCGGCAGCCATTTTACAAAATTCAGAAGGCAAACACAGCGCCGCATTTCATTGGCCATTCCGTGACATTTATATCACGGAGTAGAGCACGCTGTATTCCGTAAAACACTCGTTTTCGACGTTAAATCGGCGACATTTGTTACCCACGCGTGTAACTAATATTTTATGTCAGATATAAATATGCGGGTGTCAACGAGCTATAAGAGAATGGCAAACCGTATAGCCCTCAGAATTTACCGGTGATATGTGGTTCGTCCATTTCTCCTGAATACAAATGATATAAATTCATCATCTATTAACTTTTTAATATACTGGTAACTTCCGGGATTTTAAGTTTAAACGTTAAACCCTCGAAAATCGACATAAGTTCGTTGAGCCCTTCTTGCATTCTCGTTTGTCTATTTTGCAAGCTAGCAAGACGCTCAATGGTTCGATTATGACATATCATCGCATCACATATCGGACGCTGTCTATAATTCAGATCGTTGTAAGTATTATAACGCCTCAGAACAAGGGCTTGTTTATTAACACAATGAACGCATCGAACAATGATCTGTTGTTCGCAACAGGGTCAATGTGTACTTAGTGTGTACGTCTAGTTGAAGGTATTGTCTTAGTCAAGTTAATAATTGCAGTTAATGAATCCGCATTTCCACAAGGCACGCGTGACACGCCGTTCTAGATCAACGACCAGTGACCAACAACCTTTGCACCGAGATACGGTTCCGAATTCTACTGGAAATTCGGAGAAATGTATTTAAATCACCGATAGGAAAGCGAGAGTTTACAACTGCGGCATATTTACTTTAGTAGTTTCCTGTAAAACTGCACGTCGAGATGACTTTATGAGAGCACCTGTTTATCAACAATCTATCTTAAACAGCCAACTTTATTCATTGTAACGACCTCCCGGCGTCATGTCCGAGTCTGTGGAATGGGGTGCGTGTTTAGAGGAAATACAATTCTAATTTTCACTCACGTGGTTTTATTGTAAGAATACCAAATATGTGAAAAACTAAAGAATGAAAAGATACCAAAAGGCCTACTGTAACCAGTCGATACTCGCTACAGGTAGCAATTTTCGGTCCTTCCGACTCTTCGTCAGTACCAGTCACGTGATTCTCCCATCGCATCGGCTATATAATATCTTTGTAAAAATTTTATTTATCAGTATGATTCAGCTCCGTTCACATTTAATACTTTAAAAGTAACGCACAAATACGTGTAAACAATCGATATATTCATAAACGCTGCCGTGTAGACAATAATAGTGTTAGTACAGTGTCGTCATTGGTTATTTCATTAAGTGTCATGTTAGTGAATATATTCGAGTCATTAGTTTGTATTCGAATGTTGTTTTTTGTTTTATGGCCTAGTAAAGTTTTATTCTATAGAGGGAATGCTGGTCTAGGATGTAGTTCTAACGGTTTTGGCTGTAGTTTATTCGGTCTTTAAGTAATGCGATAGATGTCGCGGTCGAGTTATGTTTGTTTGAGTCGGCGTTTTGTGTCTGTTTTGGGTTGATTGGATGATTGACGGAATCATTTTAGTGTACAAGGCTCGATTGTTAGAGAAAAAGAAGAGTTTTTCTGAAGGCAATTACTCAGAAGGCCTGGTGTTTACTTTGGCGGGCGTCTGTTCGCTCAGGTCGGTCGTGAGTAGTTTGTTTAATGGTGGGTAAAGGGGAGTCGGTTGCATTTCCCGGTCAGATTAAAGGATTGTTCCGAAGGTTCCTTTGTTCGCCGCCATCGTACTTTACCCGAGACCTCTTTTTATGTGACTGCCCGTGTGCAGTCTTTCAAGTTGGTCTAAAACGGAAGTGCATTGTGAGGCAGACAAAGCCCCGTGATGTGTTCTAAAAATGCTCAGTCGGTTTTGGGCGGGGGCTCTTCAGCGTTGAAACTGGACTGTTAGACGCTATTGGATGAAATGAAGAGATGATCGCTGATTGGATGGAAAGATGAGTCGAGTTAATTGATGAAAGCTGATAGGCTGTGTGGGTGTAAATGTCAAGGTGATTGTCACTACTTTATAAAGTGGGCGACCGTTCCTACTGTATCAGAATAAAAATGTTTCTAACCCGAAAATCCTCTTGTAACTTGATCTTGGCGGGGTCTTCGCATGTTCGAAGTCTGGCCGCCGAACTGCGAGAGCGGTGTCTCTATGA
>WURV02082223.1:0-44113 GCA_011762755.2 Epimenia babai | reverse complement strand
AAGGGCCAAATCTGGCTCATACAACGATTCTCCTTTGCGGAGAATCGGCCTATCGTTACATACATACATACATACATAGATCTTGCATGATGATTAGGTAACAGGCAGTTACCTCCGTCCGATTTCCAATAAAAACAACACGCACGGAATGCCAGAGTGATTATTTTCGTTATTCACACCATAGAAGTGTTAAACGATCAATTGAAGATCGTATCGATCCAAAAACCTGGCTGGGTCAAACATCTTTAAAAAAACAATTATTGCCACAATATGGCCACGAAAATATTACAGTTTTATGTTATCACTATAGAAAGCCTTCTATTGTACTAGTGCTGGTGATTAATTTTTTTCATATAGTCTGGATATTTACTGTATTGAAACATGCGGTTTTGCATATTATTTTATTGTTTTGTTACTGACATTTTTCAGTCCTGTAAAACGTCCTGTGGTTACATGACACGGTTTGCGTGACGTGCATGCCTCATTTAACATTTTATGCGTGCATGCTGTATATTTCCAGGTTGAGCATTTTCTACATCTTGTCAGCGAAGATTTGGCTCTGTACTTCGTGACTGTCAGGTTGTCCCTTCTTGAATCTGAATTCACTCGCGCAAACGTGACCAAGACACAAATCGAGGAGATAGGGTCCTTATTACTCCGTAAGATCTGCTTCCTTGGGCGACTCATTGGATCCTCTCTTGACGACTTTAACTTCGTCGTGGATCTGAAGTTGCTCGATATCGCCACGGTGTGGACACACAGCACACCCACCGAATTAATATCGTGGGTTAACGAGATGTGTACCAACCTCTATACCTTCGTCAAGACATTATTGTTCTAAATATCGAACCACGACATCGATAACTTGACGAAAAGAATTAATTGGGAACCGATATGAATCAAATTTGTGTGATTTGTCTCTTATTACCATTTTTATTTCTTCCTACTTTCCCGTAGTTCTGTTTTTTCTTTATTCATTCAGTAGTAATTTATTTACTTATTTATTCATTTATTTTTTTCTATTGTCCCAAGGATTTATTCATTCATTTATTCCTTTATTCAGTCCCGCGTTGAAGGTAAAGTGCAACATTTATAGACCGCGAGTATCAGCCAATAAAGGCTCTCAGAAGCCGTTTACAATGAAATGTTTTTGGCAGCCATTCAGCCCATATACAATACATTCGATACACACATATCACCCCGCCAAGCATAATCGAGCATCTACCCATTTTGGAGACGGGTTCACTCCAGCAATCGAGGAGAAATGACTTGCTGAGAATCACCGCAGAAAAGTCAACTGGAGAGAAATTTCCAACCCGCGACCCTTCGGTTACGAGTCCAGTGTTCCTACCACTCGACTAACTGCTTCCACTGTTTGTTTTTTCCATTCGTTTATTTATTTATATAGTCGCGGATATATTCTTTAATTCCCCCGTTCGTTCGTTCACGTGTAGACATTTCCTCGTTCTTCTACAACACACACAAGTCAAAGAGCAAAGGTATCTGATATAATGAAGAAAACAAAAAAGGAATCCGCCATGTAAAACATCATCATACTGTAAGCCCGCACGTAACGAGGATCAGAGACAGTCTGATCACAGTCGGTAGTTATTGAAGGGAATCGTGAATGAACATCAGATAATATTGATACTGTGGTGTCATGGATATCGCGATTGGACTTGGGTCCATGGAACGGCCTTAGGAAATAACTGTCAACATCGTCAGTAGTTTGCAATGAAGATAAATAAGTAATGACGCCGTATAAATAACATTTCGCCAGTGTAGCGCCTGAAGAGAGGGCGTGATGTGGTCGTACCTGTGGGTCTTGGTGACGGGGCGAGCAGCAGCATTCTGTACAACCTGCAGGCGACGGAGTAGGTAGCTCGGGATGTTGTAAAGCAGGGCTTTGGCGTTGTCAAGACGCGAAGAGACATACGCGTGGATGAGCGTTTCGGCAGTGTGCTGGTCCAAGTACTTGCGAGTGAGCGAGATGGTCCAGATGTGATAGAAGGCCGACCTGACCGTCTGCACAATATGTTTCTCCATCGAGAGCGTGTTGTCGAATATCGCTCCGAGGTCTCTCACGTGAGAGGCCGGCATAATGGTAGCGTTATCGGCTGTTATTGACATCGGCCTCTGTGACAGCTTAACATGCTGCAGGCGGGTCATAATGTTAATGAACTCCATCTTGTCGGTGTTGAATTTCAGTATGTTAGCTGTCATCCACGCTTGAATATCGGCGATGCAGGCGGAGATAGAGTGGAGTGCGTCATCAATACGCGATGGAACGGCTGACATGTAGAGCTGCACATCGTCGGCGTATTGGTGGAATGAGAGGTTGTGCTTGCGAATTATGTCGCCGATAGGGTGGATGTAGAAAGAGAACAAGAGTGGACCAAGCACATTGCCTTGCGGTACACCCTGTTGATTGGCAATGCCGAAGATGTTGAGTTGCCAACCCGCACGCGCTGCTCGCGACTCTCAAGGTACTCCAGCCACACGTTGGCAGCACCGACGACCCCAAAGCGCGACTTCAGGCGTTTGAGAAGGATGGTGTGACTGACGGTGTCGAAGGCCGACAAATCTAAGAGGATGAGAAGTGCCAGCGACCCCCGATCACACGCCATCCGACAGTCGCTCTGGACCTTAAGAAGAGCCGTTTCTGTCCCATGACCTGCTCTGTACGCTGACTGGTACGTCTCGTTGTGGTTGTTGGTGGCGATGTTCTCTATGAGTGACGACGCGACGTGACGCTCGCCTGTCTTAGAGAGAAAGGTTAGATTGGTCACGGGCCGAAAATGTTGAAGAACATCTGGGTCGAGCGAGTCCTTCAGTGCGGTGATATAGGAGTCATTGAGAGCAGCGGGAACGTGGCAGGAATCGAGCAAGGAATTGATGATGGGAGCGGCAAGGGTTTGATGGCACTGCTTTTGGACATAGGCTGGGAGAGGATCGAGGTGACAGGATTTGTTGGCAGAATGCTGGAGTATCTTGAGAGTGCTGTCAGGTGTCGGCCGTTTGAAGTGCTCGAGTGTGGAGTTGGTGAGAGGCTGGTCGTAGTGGTGAGGCGAGAGTGTCTGAGGCGGGAGATTACTTACAATATTTGTGATTTTGTCAGAGAAGAAATTATTGAACCGTGTTGCGAGTTCGGCTGGGTCTGAGTGCTGTGGAAGAGCGAGTGGTTTCTTGACGGTTGTCAGCTGCTTCAGGATGCGAAACAGTTTCTTGGGGTCAGTCTCATTGTCGGCAATGGTACCAGTGAGGTATGACGAGCGAGCCTTATCGATCGCACGTTTCCTGAGCTTTCATTGGTGGATGGAAGCTCTCCAGCTTTCATCTGTCTTTCGTGACCGATACTTGCGCTCAGCTCGTCTGCATGCCCTTTGAAACTCGCCCAACTCACTGGTGTACCATGGGCTTTTGGCGTGTTGAGATACTGCTCGAGTTTGAAGAGGAGCATGTTTGTTGAGAAGGGATGGGTTAGTATTATAATTAGAAAGCAACTAGTCGAGAGTATCAGTGGCATAATTATAACTGAAAACTTCAGAAATGTCATCGTTGAATTGTTTAACATTGACACGTTTGATATTTCTGAAACTTATTTCAGTTTTTTGAGAAACTGGTTTTTCAAAATTTGCATTCAAATTGATTTCGTAATGATCTGAAATTTCAGAGTTGGTAAAAGAAAAATTGTTACTGTAGTATTGAGCAATGTATGAGGTGAATAAAGATGAGTAAACAAGCCGTTATTTCAATAATTAAACGTCTGAACTAAACAGCGCGTCGGTGCCGTAGAGGAATTTAGTACCGATACAATCACGTCATGGAATAGGGCTGGACTCGCAATCGCTGTTCGATTCACCGACGATGGAGCTGATAACGACCAATGCAGCATCTCTCCCACGTCGCGTGTTGGTTCTCTGAATTCAAAACCATATTTGTGAGAGGACTAGCGAGCCCAAACCTTTTGAGAATTGTGAATCGAACAACTATGTGTTAGTTATACGTAGTTATGTTGAAAATGTACATGCGTTAGACATACGTATAGGTCTTAAATATACGTACATCCGTTAAATATACGAACATGCCAGTAGAAATACGTATAGATGTAGAATGTGATGTCATTGTTTTTATTCTACTGAGTTGCAAACGAAAACACTTCGAAGCTGTATTTGCATGGATGTAAAGGTATTTCAGTTGTTGAAACAGAACGTATAAAACATTGAACAGGTTTGGTGATGACTCGGTGACCACGGTAAAGATGAGTGCCAACCTATTCATTCCGCCATAGCTACAAATTTGGGATACGAGTATACAATTTAAAAAATCGCAAAACGCATCGAAGTACACGAGCATACGCTATCATATACACACTTACATACAAGCCTTCATACCCACGCACCCACCCACAGCGATGAATATGCACACACTTGCTTTAAAATCAATAGTACAATAGGAAATACAGTAGATGTGGATAGAATCGCTGTTTATTATTTCGTATACATCTGTCCTTCGTCAACAAAAATAGCCGCCAATAGCGAGGCATGCCGTCTTGTACCACATTTTGTTATTCGACATCGAACTGTAGAGTAAAATCTATGGAGGAATTCTGCTACTTTCCGTCATCGCCGTGACTACTGGTACAGCCAACAAACGAAATGTTGCAGGACGCCACAGAGTTACAACCCCTATACAGGACGGATACATCACCCTCTTCGCGGTAAGACACCGCACGTCCACAGCTACAACCTTTAACAGAAACCTGAGAGATGCATCAGGAGTTCGTGTATCCACTCAAACCATCAGGAATCGACGCTAGAAAAGAGGGGCTGAGTTACGAATAGATGCTCTGACTGGTGTCTCAGAACTTAGTAAAGGGCAACAATCACCATGACATAAAAATCTTTGTATTCGGCGTCTCTTCTGAGTAAAATATCGAACGAACAAATTCATTGTTCGAGCGAAAAATAATATCTTGGAACTCTGCAAGCACTTAGATCGCAATCAGATCAATCTGACCAGAATGCGCCGATTGCTTCCGCATCCAGCTGCGTAACGCATGGCGATAGCCGTGTGTAGGGTCACACGGGCAGGACACGAATACAGCTCGGAGATGAGACAACCCTATCACGGATATGTCAGAAATATGAAAGAAATATAACACGTATATAACACAAGTATGAAGTTAGCCTGAAACACAAGGAAATAACACGGACATAAAACGGAAACGACACGGAAATAGGATGGATACTGCACGGATATGACCCAAATATGACAGGGTTATGACACCCACACGCATGCGTATGTGGGCGTCAGCTTGTTATTCTACATTCAAAAAATTTACCAAATATATATAGTGTTCCTTAGCTAAATTTTATTGGTTATGAAAAAGTTCAACGAGCATCGAATATTCTGGATAAATAGAACTCTCATCGTTGTTTTTATATCCACCGTTATTCCCGGGTACTGTGACCTTTTCCGTGGCCGGATTTAGAAAAAAAAACACTAACCAACGCGATGCCAACAGACTATAGAAACGATAAGATAAAAGCATTTCCCAACGGATTATAAAACGATAGCAGACATTCGTGCTGCGATGTCGTCTGCTCGAGTTATCACGCGCCTGGCGTTATCGCTCTCCGTGACGCTCTGGCTCCACCAGACGTCAGGAACCGTTGAGAAATCTCATAACTGCCATCCACTATCAGTGTTGGTATAGTTTCTTGATAAATTAGCGCGAAATCGCTCGAGGACATTACCTGTCTAATCTATGTACATTGGTAATTCAACCGTGGATTATCGCGTAATATCGACTTGTTTTGGAACCGAATGAACCAACGACATTCTGTCGCCCGCAGTAGCGGCAAATTTCCATCATTTTGTATTCTCTCGTCATATGCTGTGTTCATGTTGCCATATGTCGTGTATATTACGCTGACATATAGTGTGTTTATGTTGCCATATGCCGTGTATATTACGCTGACATATAGTGTGTTTATGTTGCCACATGCCGTGTATATTACGCTGTCATATGCTGTATTTATGTTGCCATATGCCGTGTATATTACGCTGTCATATGCCATATGCTGTGTTCATGTTGCCATATGCCGTGTATATTACGCTGTCATATGCTGTGTTCATGTTGCCATATGCCGTGTATATTACGCTGACATATAGTGTGTTTATGTTGCCATATGCCGTGTATATTACGCTGTCATATGCTGTGCTCATGTTGCCATATGCCGTGTATATTACGCTGTCATATGCTGTGTTCATGTTGCCATATGCCGTGTATGTTACGCTGTCATATGCTGTGCTCATGTTGCCATATGCCGTGTATATTACGCTGACATATGCTGTGACCGTGTTCAAGGATATATTGACACAGTTTACTTTGCAATCGCGATTGATTTGATGGCAGCCAAAGAGGATTTGTTAATGGCCACGCTGTTTACCCACAAACAACAAACGTCCATTTTACCGTGCCTCACATCCACCTTATTATGCGGTTTATTTTCGTTAACCTGATTACTCACGACCGAGTTCGGTTGTACCCGATGGTTTTGAATGACGATCGTTGCTAGGTGACGGAAATCACAACGAGTCGCTGCGGAAAAATCGCACACCTCTGAATATTCTTATTATCTACGCAGCAGTACGAGGGTCAGGGAGAACGGGCGGGGATTCCTGATTATATTGTATTGTTCTCGAGAAGAATTGTTCAGCGGTAATCAGATGATAACAACCGGTCGAAAGCGGGGGTGGGACATGGAGCTTCCGTCGACCACAGTCAAGAAACACTTCTGGGTGTGGGACCTCACCGCGGGAGAAGCGTACCCCATCACAGATGAAATAGAGCGGAGAAACTAAATGTAAAACAATTACGTCAGAGACAACGTTTTCTGAACATGTTACTACGATCACAATACGTTCAAGAGTGCGCTTCAGTTTTTACGGGTCACGACGTCAGGGCCGACTAACCTTTTTTACCGTTTTGTAAATTTTAAGTTACTTTCACTTTTAACATTTTTAAACCTCAATTTTTCATTTGATCTTAATTGTGATTTGAAGCGTACTATAGTAATTTTGTATTATTTTTGTAATTTTAAGCGTCCGGTAGTAATTTTGTATTATTTTTGTAATTTTAAGCGTCCGGTAGTAATTTTGTATTATTTTTGTAATTTTAAGCGTACGGTAGTAATTTTGTATTATTTTTGTAATTTTAAGCGCACGGTAGTAATTTTCTACAACTTATTTGTGATTTTAGGCATATTATCGCTAAGTACACGTAGTTGTACCATTTTTGTGTGTATGTTTGCAGAATATGACCTATATAAATATAGTTTTACTCACTTTATTCGATCACTTACTCCGTAATACCGCAGCTAGAAAAGTTCTAGCACGGAATATATTGACATAAACGAGCAATATCGAAGATTGTACGTGCCGGTAGAAAGCAGGTAAAAATTGATCCTTTCGTGATGAGTACATAGATATCTCGTTACCTGACCATTAGAATGGATACACGCACGAGACTTTCGTGTGTTCTAGAATAAGTCGTAGCCAGTGAAGCAGTCGTGAGGAGCCCAGCATTCCAACTAAAGTTGGGGAGTACGAATCCGCGCGCGCCGGAATTTTTTTCTCGAACTTTCCACGACTGGAAATACGACGGATTTGTCGTACTTAGAAGGTGAAGGTCAAGTGAAAAGGGGAAAAGGCTAGGGTTTGATGCTAGTATATAGTTAAATGCCAGTCGGACGTACAATATCACCTTTTCATAACCTATTCCGCGACAAATCTTTCTCAGCATTCAGGCACGAACATCTTCCTCGTTTTATATTGTGGAAGGCGCGGGAAAAATCCTTCGTTGGTACTGATTTAAACTCGTAAACGTCTGGCATGAAAGGCAGCGATTCTAACCGCTGCACGACTGGCCCTCCATTCATAGACCGTTTGTGTCGCCTTAATGAGGCTCTTACATCCAGTTTATAACGGGTGTTTCTGGCAGCGCTTAGCGCGGATGGACCACTCTCGACACTCGCATATCACTCAAGTTGATATCAAACGTCTGGCCATTGTTGATACTCATTTCCAGCAATTGGGGGATGTGTTGCCGATAGTGATAGAAGAAAAACCGACAAGTTTGCGGGTTCGAACTCGCGGCCTTTCGGTAACAAGTCAAATGTTCTTACTACTGGCCTACGTGGTTTCTCTGAAGATTTAGGTAAGATTAGTCAATTATTCTAAATTTGATGAGATTATCATGAGACAATGATGGTAGTGCGACTTACATCGGCTGTAGAATTGAAACCCGGCTCCAACGTCGTCAAAAGGGAGTTTTTGTTGGGTCCGAATAGTGTACAGTGTAACACAGCGCCTTTTGTATTTTTTATCGATAAATAAACGCGTGTAGACGTAGTGTACCGTAAAACACAGCGCCTTGTGTATTTTTTATCGATAAATAAACGCGTGTAGACGTAGTGTACCGCAAAACACAGCGCCTTTTGTATTTTTTATCGATAAATAAACGCGTGTAGACGTAGTGTACAGTATAACACAGCGCCTTCTGTATTTTTTATCGATAAATAAACGCGTGTAGACGTATCGATCAATCGGACGAAATTGACACGATTCTCCGTAGAAATATCAGTCACGTGAACGAGCAATTCATTAGAGATAGGATCGATAAAACGCAACCAGTTACGACCATGCCTAATTCATAAACTTATCGCTATTCATTTGACGCTAAACGCAAGGTCCATTTAACTCAGAGAACGAAATGCCGCACCATAGGGCTGTGTGAATATCGATTATCGCCCGAGCAGTTGTTTGGCGCACGATTCGACGATTCGACTCTGAGCTGTCATGTGAGATAGGTCGACACTGATGCCAGATACACGACACGGCCGTAGAAATGTACATAATGGAATACTCTTCATAACTCGTAAAATCGCTAATGGATATCGGATAAGCTCACATCGACCTCGTCCGTTCAGGAGAAGGAATGGTTATAATGTCGAGCCTAAAATCTGACCGCCTCTACCCAACGTGAATTTATCTGCCATACTCTATATCGAGGTCTGATATACGCTAGATATAGTCTGCTATTCGCTATCGTCTATATTCGCATTAAATGTACGTTTTTTTCTTGGGACGAGCCTATTATCAGTTTTAGTCTAGATTTATGCCTCCTATCGCTATAATCTAGATACGCGCCAGCCATCCGCTATACTCTACATGGTCTTCTATCAACTTGCTATCATCTAGAAACATCCACATTTAGTCGTTATATCCGAGAGGTAAAATATAGTATTTTTAAGGACTGATTCGCTCGCTTGTTAGGTATTCGCTATATTTAACGAATATAGACTGCAAGAGAATTTTTAATTATTTCATCATTTAACATATATGATAAGACAGAGGTAGATAAAATTTATAGTTTCTATTTTATAGTGATTGAAAGACATTAAATAATATACCGGACACTGATTGTGTGGGTTTAGCGTCTAACTAGTGGTAATTCTTGTAGTACAGAACGAGTGTAGATTCAGTGTGGAATTGTGTAACGTGTAAAACACGCGGCCGGTTTCACATGACACGGCCGTAACGTGTAAAACACATGGTCGGTTTCACATGACACGAACGTAACGTATAAAACACACGGTCGGTTTCACATGACACGGCCGTAACGTATAAAACACGCGCTCTGTTTCACATGACACGGCCGTAACGTATAATACACGCGGCCGGTTTCACATGACACGACCGTAACGTATAAAACACACGGTCAGTTTCACATGACACGGCCGTAACGTATAAAACACGCGCTCTGTTTCACATGACACGGCCGTAACGTATAAAACACGCGCTCCGTTTCACATGACACGGCCGTAACGTATAAAACACGCGGCCGGTTTCACATGACACGGCCGTAACGTATAAAACACGCGGCCGGTTTCACATGACACGACCGTAACGTATAAAACACACGGCCGGTTTCACATGACACGACCGACGTCGATTCGGTTGTCCTTTAGAGAATTCCAGGTTTGCTCGGCATCCAAAATAAGATTGCATCTCTGAATGAAGCTATATTTATGGATGATAGTGATATTTCTCCCCGGTCCCCGTAATGGTCAGAATCGTGTCCGATGAACACCATCTCATCCTGTCTGTCGTCTATTCGCTCCCTACAATCCGACTGTGTTCGCCATGTCGTCCATCCAACGTTCTAACAGCTTCCTTGTTTCTCTTACCCTGTTTCATTGTTGTTATGTTGAGACCACTACTTCTCTCCTCATATTCTGATCAACTCATCTCTTCGCCGTGTTCTTGTTTGGCCTCAAGCGATGTTTCATTGTTATTTGAGCAAATTTAAAAAGGTAAAGGCGAGATTTTGGTGCTACTTTTTAATTAAATGTCAGTCGCATGTGCAACATTGCTCTGTGATAGAATAAAAAGACCTGATTCATGTAGGAACATCCTTGCTGAGCCAGTTTAGGCCAAACCAACAAATTCCACACGCAGGATTTTGCGTCAAAACTACGCTCAGAGATTTTTTTGGGCAGAATTCGAGTTCACAGACGATAGCGTTTCCCTCTTGTGAGATCCATCGCATTATCAAAGACAACTTTGTGTTAGAACCAAACTCGTGTAACTTGAGACCCACGAGTACCATAGCCCTCTGCCGATACCGGGTAACGAACCATCCACTGCCAGTACAAACGAGCAGAGAAGCGAATATTCCAAGGAACCACCGAGTGTGTGCATCACGATCGTCGCGGAATGTTGCAGACTGATATCAAACTATAATGTTCTGCACTTTTTCGCCAGTTTTACTATATAATTAATATAATATATATAATATTTGAATCGTTATTACTATACCAAACCAAACTCGAGAAGATATTACGAGTTGTTCAACTCAAAATGTGCATACAAAGGTGCGGCAGTATTTTGTAAAATCATAATGGATAAATATAGAGACTAGATAAGAGACCTTATCCTATCCATATTTAGATAAAATTTTAAATTATGATTATATAAACACGTTTGTCTTGAGTAAAGTTATTTATATACAAAATTAATTCAAGTTTGTTATTTTGCTTCGCGTGAACAAAAATTAATAGACTTCCGGAAGTCCTGGTATTCATCAGAAACTTTAACTGTCAATCATCATTGTTGTTATTTGTATTAACGACTTTCTGATTCATTACTAATATGAGAGCTTGTGATACGCGAAGCTACCTATTTCATTTATACATTTCCTAATCATACACCATTCATACATTGAGCGCACATCCATATGAGGAGCACATTCCTATACAATGGACACGTACCTATACGAGGAGCACTCTCCCATATGACGAGTATACACATCTATACGATGAGCATACAGTTATACGATGAGCACACACATACACGAGGAGCACACACCCACACGACGAGCACACAGTTGCACGATGAGCACACATCCATAATAGAAGCACACACATATACGATGAGCACACACCCATGCGGGAGCATACCCAAACTCGGAGCACATGCCTATACGAAGAGCACACATATTTGATTAACGGAGAATTGTTTTTCGCACAGCGTTTTATAATGCTACTACTGAAATATCTTTAGGACTCGCGAACAAGGATGGCGAGACCGCGATTTCACCAGCCTCTGTGTGTGTTGGGTAGACGCCTGTTAAATGTCTACTTGGCTTTGTGGCTCTACAGAACAGTGGCTACATACAACCTAGCTGCAGGTAAGTCGCAGTAAAACGCTGACCATTTGGAGATCACCACGTTCCTGTTTCATCCATCTTAAAGACTAAAGTAATTCAGAGTAATGTTGATAGTAATAGTTTTTATTTCCAATCTGTGCTCCGCCGAGATTTTGTCCTCCTGTATTTTTGGAGTAAGTTAGGTTCATATATAATAGGAATATATATATATATATATTATACTGTGCCAGCTATAAATGTACGTTATTAAATGATTTTCCTTTATTTTACGTTAATACATACAGGTATCATAAAAATATTTGCGCGATCTAGAAGCAAACGCACGTCTATTCTCGGCGTATCGAGAGAGGCTGCAACAAACTGATTAAATATTAAAATTGTATTTTATCAAACATGTTTATTAGTCTAGGTATTGAACACGCTTTAGGTCGATAAATTCGCCTCCGAATTGTTCAAACAGATCCGAGGTAATGATGGATAAACATACCTGTATAATGATTACGATCACGTAGAAAAACCGACCGAAAAGATGTGTTGTTAAAGGAGTGTTGAAAATGAAATGAAATGAAATTTTATTGATTTATAATGCCCTTTTAACACATGGCTATCAAAGACACTTTACAAATTTATGGTTGCTATGATTAACTAGAAGCACAAGGAATACGGTTCATGATCGATCTTGGTATTCCATGAATTAATTATAAGTAAAATAGGTATAGGCTACAACTGACCCTCGACGGAGCTAGCCTATATTATTATTGCAATAGCACTGAAACAGTTAGCCGTGTATTATCACGGGGGGAAAAAATCGGCGTCATTCTTGCTGCTAGTTCCAAATACCAACAAGCATCTTATCTTGACTTATGTCATATACCCCGCTAAATCTGCGATCTGTGATAATGATAAACATCATAAAATTATAACAGGCAGCATATATCTGATATTAATCAGACAAGTTTTAGTAGACACGAACATTTAACACGGAACATGCAAATTTGATTTGTAGTGTTTCCCATTAGTTCCCCACTAACGGAGATATTTAGGTGGATAATTAGATACTGCTGATGCGGTACTGCGTTGTAACAGTTTTGTTTTTTGTTCTATATTATTCTCTCGATAAATCGTAACCAACACGGATCAAGAGCCATAAACCAGAACCAGTTAGTGTTGTGGTTGGAGCGTTGGAATGGAACCCTAAACACACGAGTTTCATACCCGCTCTAGCCAGTATACAATGCTCTGGCATTTATGGAAAGAGAAATGTCCGAAACCATCTCCGTCGATAGGAGCCTTTCAGCCTGGTAATGCGTGGCCTCATTCCCTCTTATGTGACTGCATTTCAAATGTTCTCTGGACGGTTTTCATGACGCCTCTCTGCTATTTCATCATACCATTGTAAACAATCAACCTGTAGAGAAACAACAGCCCGCACTGAAACAACAGCCCGTACTGAAACAACAGCCCGCACTGAAACAATAGTCGGTACTGAAATAACAGCCCATACTGAAACAACAGCCCGCACTAAAACAACAGCCCGCACTGAAACAACAGCCCGTACTGAAACAATAGCCCGTACTGAAACGACAGCCCGTACTGAAATGACAACCCGTACTTAAACAATAGCCCAAAATGAAACAACAGCCCGAAATGAAACAACAGCCCGTAATGAAACAACAGCCTGTACTTAAACAATAGCCCGTACTGAAACAACAGCCCATACTGAAACAACAGCCCGCACTGAAACAACAGCCCGCACTGAAACAATAGCCCGTACTGAAACAATAGCCCGTACTGAAACAACAGCCCGTACTGAAACAACAGCCCGTACTGAAACAACAGCCCGTACTAAAACAACAGCCCGTACTGAAACAGCCCGTACTAAAACAACAGCATGTACTTAAACAATAGCCCGTACTGAAACAACAGCCTATATTGAAACAACAGCCTGTACTGAAACAATAGCCTGCACTGAAACAACAGCCTGTACGGCGTATAGGTTGTCTACGTTTTTAATCTGGTGTAAATGGATGAAGATCAACTGCCTGCCCCACCAAGTGGTATTCACTACGGTGTTATCCACACCACATAGTAAATGATATTAATCCACTGTAGAGTGATGTTAATCACATCCGTGACACGGTCACTCGTCATGTTCCCTCTCGGTCTCTCAGGTCCGCGTCTAAGTCTTCGTTTGCAGTTGGGGAGAGCCACCTGGCCACTACCCGTAAGCGCAGTTTTCAATTTGTAGGTGTTTGTCTCTGGAATTTGCTGCCACTTGAATTAAGAAGCACAATCTCTATCTGTTTTTATATCAATGCTCAAAAACCTACCTATTACATTGACCTTAATTTCTATGGAGAGAAATGCACAGAAAAACTTATACACCTCTGATGGGACTTCAACCTCCAGATAACCGTTCTGGTACTCTACCAACTGAACTACATGGGCAGGCTCAGTTGGTAGAACGCCATACCGGTTATCTGAAAGTCATGGGTTCGAGCCCTATCAGAGGTATAGGTTTTTTCTGTGCATTGCTCTCGAGCGATTTAAAGAACAATATTGGCTACCTCTATTTACGTCACGTTAAATATCTATGGTTCAGTATCATTGATTTTTTATTCTTCCAAAATTCATATTGGTGTTATGGACAACCTCATGAATATGCAATGTACAGAAAGGTGGTATACAACTGCATCATATATTATTTATATCATTATTAATCGGTTCGCTGTGTGAATGCCAGCTTACTTAAACCAGCTTTGCAGAACAAAGTAGACAAAGGTCCTCAGCCAGTTGCTACAAAGGTGAATACACTGCGAGCTATTCTGAACTTGAATTCTGACTCTCCCACTCCCAAAACACGATTGCAACAACCTATGGATGCCATTTTAGCTATCAATTACTGTAGGCTATGGAAATAAGCGTTTTTTACCTCGTGAGTTATTCAGAAATGGCTAATTCAACCAGAAATTTCGGGATAAGATATATTGCGTAAGGAAACGATACATGTAGTTTTTTGCCCAGGATTTGAACCTGGTACCTTCAGATTAGAATACTGCCATGCATTTGAGCGATGAACTATCTATTTTATTATAAGATTTCAGCAGGATATCAACCATTACTTTATGTATAATGTATCATTATTATGAGAGTCAAAAATTGATTAAATGGGCACTAATCGTGCAAAAGGTGAACAATTTTGCTGTTGACAATCGGGCACAACCTGGACGCTTTGTCCATAGATAGAATATACGGTGAATCATAATGGATATTTGACATATGGCACACTACGATACCGTCTTGACAAAATGTTATTGAAACTGCTGAAACGTACATTTACGTCCAGTGTGAACGAGTTAATTGACATTGGCAATAAAGTAGTTTTACCTGTTGTTGAACATGTAATACACCTGTGGGGCATACCTGTATAATAGACGCAATAATGGGAACACTTCAACACACGGTCATATTTAAGATCTAACTTAATACTACGGGTCATACAGTGAGGAGAATCTAACTTAATACTACGGGTCAAACAGTGAGGAGAATCTAACTTAATACTACGGGTCATACAGTGAGGAGAATCTAATTTAATACCACGGGTCATACAGTGAGGAGAATCTAACTTAATACCACGGGTCATACAGTGAGGAGAATCTAACTTAATACTACGGGTCATACAGTGAGGAGAATCTAACTTAATACTACGGTCATACAGTGAGGAGAACCTAACTTAATACTACGGGTCATACAGTGAGGAGAACCTAACTTAATACTACGGGTCATACAGTGAGGAGAATCTAACTAAATACTACGGTCATACAGTGAGGAGAATCTAACTTAATACTACGGGTCATACAGTGAGGAGAATGTAACTTAATACTACGGGTAATACAGTGAGGAGAATCTAACTTAATACTACGGGTCATTGAGAGCGATAAATAATATACGGGTCTTCAGAAGTAACTAATTTTATGGTAAATTTTGTAAGATTAGTGATTATTTTAAGCTAGAAGATATCACGACTCGGGTCTAAAATGTATCCGTGTATTATTTGCTGATTTATATTAAAATCAATATAACAAATCAATCGAAGAGCTGGGTGGGGGTTGTTAGGACTAACAACACTGATGTAGGTAGGGTGGCGTATTGGTTATATTATGGGAACCGAAATCCTGAAGAATGCCGATTAATTCCTAGTATAGCTAGAATACAGTCTGTGGCCTTATTGTGTTAAGAGCATCCTTAACTCTGCTTCCCAGACAGTAATCGGAAGCTAAATAAGCTGTGCTTAACAACCCATCGTGTAAATAACGTCGTAAAAACCACCGAGAAAATGCAGATTTGTGGAAAACCTTGGCGATGAAGGGTTCTTGAGGAAAAAGATTTTTCGAATAAAAATACAAACATTGACACAAGTCACCTCCCTCACTGCCATGACCAAATCTAGAGACCAACCAAAGGACAATATTAGACAAATAGCAGCTCCGCAATAAGCAGTTCTTCAAAAGAAAATTTTTTAATAAAAAATACAAACATCGACAGAAATTACCTCCCTATGCTGTGATGACGATACCATGAATGAATCTAGAGACCAACCCAAGGACAATATATGCCAAATAGCAGACCTCTGCGATAATCGCTTCTAGAGACAATTTTTTAAGAAAAAATACAAACATCGGCATAAGTTACTTCCCCTAGCTGCGATGACGATACCATGACCAATTGTAGAAACCAACCCAAGGACAATATGTGCCAAGTAGCAGATCTCTGTGATGAGCGGTTCTTGAAAAGATTTTTAAGAAAATGTTAACATCGGATGGATGGACAGACGGACGGACGACGGACAAACTCCGATAAGAAAAGCTCACCGAGTTGAAAATGCTATTGGGTAGAGTGGCGAATAACCCAGGGTCTTCTGGATTCAATTCAAACATTCTCACCACCATAATTTCTCCTCATTATATCTCCATGGGTCAAATAAAACAATCATACAGGCTGTGCGTGAGTCATTCCCAGCAGAGGAATTTAAAAGTGGTTTATGGTATGTGTTAAAATTGTATGCTTTCAATTACCTTCTTGAAAATTCCATTTGCAGTGACATCTGCAGCCAACCCCGTATCCTAGCTTGGCAGTTCAGCAAAAAAAAACCTTTTTAGAAAAGCGTCGTTGCATTTATATAAGAGAATGTTGGTAGGGATGAGTCAGCGAAAAACTGTGACTAATAAGGGCAATACAATACTTCCATAGTTCCACATAGCGAATGGCAACTGAAAATCAATAGAATGGCGGGAGAGGAGACATCGCAGAAGGAAAAACTAACTCACTCAGCAATTTGTACGCCAAGCGGCTAAAACTGGCGTCTGAAATTGGCGCATGCCATGCCTGTGTAATGAACGCCGGGATAACGGTTGCTATTGATAGAATTCGGTCGTATTCAACAATATAGTACAAGCAAGCGCTATTGGATATCTATCTGCTAGGATTGTTTGGCGAACTGCTGTATTGTGTGATGGATTGGTCATGTTGTCTTAATCACTTCGCCCACTTGTCGGGTAATTACCAGACGACATAATATGGCGAAGGGATCATTAACATATTTAGCTTTCCTAATCGCAATAATGCTATGCTAAATCTTACAGACTAGGCGATTAGATCTGTATCCTATTTTTAGGTATTTTGTACCGGTAAAGGGATCAGACTGATTGTGGAATGCCGAGTTGAATGTAGAGTTGACTACTGTTGGTGCGTGAATACTGTTTGTGTGTGGTACCGTCGTGTTTACAGTGTTACCGTACCCCATGATATAGTTGTACCAATGTATAGTTTAATACCAGTACATAGTCTTACACCAGCGTATAGCCTCATACTAGCGTACTCAGGGTAGAAATTACAATATCATTTTTACTAGCTGACCCGGCTGGTCGAGCTGCGAACTGACAAGTCCGTCTCTAAACTTTCTGGCTCCGTTTCAAGAACCTTTTTTCACATTTATAATTATTGAATAGTAAAAAAGCATCTAACATACTGTTCATAGTGACTGGGTGTTAACACTAGGCAGTAGTATCACTAATAGTAATATATTCTACACTTGTCAACTCCAGTGTTTAATGAGAAAAAGAAAAAACAACACCTTTTATGACTTTAAATTTATTTCAAAAGCTTTCGAACATGAATATTCTTTATCAAGTGAACGTAATTGACAAAAATCGTAATTAATAATAACTTGATAAAGGATATTAACATTTTCGAAGCTCGTGAAATAAAATTAAAGTTAATATTAATATATTCCCTCCTTCTATGGCTCATTAATCATGAGACTAATGTGGTTACGCCAAGCGAATACGAGTGTTTGTCTGCCTATTACTTTCATTGCGTTGCATGGATTTTATGTGGTGTTGTTCAATTTCTTTAGGAAACTTTATCCGAATAACAGTATAGAGCAAATAAAACAATCAGATCTGCTACTGCAGTTCTTTAAAAGTATTAAAATAATGTTTTCCCTTACCGAAACAATTTCTCTGATATATAGTTCGATTAACAATTCGAATACTTTTAGAAGCAGGTGTGTATGTAGTGCAGTATTCCTCTGCCCCTCACTCTAGTCACTTACATTGACTAAATGACTATCATATTACGCTGTAATAAACTATCACTTTTGAAATTTTTCGTTTTAGTCTTGGAATCTCCGAAACAAATAGTGGAATATTTTCTGTTAACGGTCATTTTCATTGCCGCCATCGTACTCCATCCAGGAAAATTAAATTTTCCATGATGATTCTTGGCAACGTATCGCTTTCACGTTTAATCATCGCTGAGTTTCTGCAGGTTGTATCACACTGGATCCCGGGAATCACCACTACCTTATTACCAGTACGGTCAGCTAAGACTGTGAGATATATTATATACACTGACAGTAATCAACCAGAGAGGCATTTAAAATGAATCTTTAAATTTAAATAATAAAAGAAGGTTAGTCCCTTGTAGACGACTTCGCGACGTTAGTTCATGACATTTTACCTTTGACAATCGATAAACACAATTGTAATTTAAAACTAATATGAATACAATACAACATACTTTGTGTTTATGCACACAGTTGAACGCAAAATCGCAAGTGCTTTTTAAATCGAAACTGGAAATGAAGACACTTGGCACATTGTGCGCAATCGAAAACGCTACCGAGATCTAGTAAAGAGTTTTATGTCTAAGGACGATTAATATAATAACAAAGTAACAATAAGTTACTTTTATACCACTCTTGAATCCTTACCATGTAAAACATGCTCCAAGAGCGGTTCACTGTGGAGATGGAGATAAAGGTCAGCTAATACGACTCAGAGAGAAGGTGCGATTTGAGTCGTTGCTTGAAAATAGAGAAGGTACGTATGTGTCTTAGCTCAAGAGGAAGATTGTTCCGTAGGATTGGACCCACTTAACGAAAACAAACGGTTATCAGTGGTGGAAAGATGGCATCCCTAAACAATAACTAGTGACTGAGATGCCGATCTGAGCTGACGAGAGGGAAGATTAACAGAAATCAAGTCATTGATGTAAATCGGACCAGTTTGATGGGCAAACGTTAGAACTTTGTACAGAATATGCTGAGAAATAGGCAGCCAGTGAAGATCATATGTTGAGAATGTACAAGAATGTATGATAATTGTATTTCGATTGTCGTCATAGACTTTTATTCTTAAACATGTGAATGTTCAACTGACCAGCAAACGCGCTTCATTAACTTTACTAGACATACGGTAATGGTAAGTTTGAACCTTTGGTAGTCTGACGGATGCTTTACTAGTGTTCAGACATTGGTCGGCTGTGTCATATGAACCCCGTGTACAGTCTTAGAGCATGGTACCATCTCACTCCAGTGTACAGCTTTATACCAGTGTATAACACTTCTACCAGTGTATAACGCTTCTACCAGTGTATAACGCTTCTACCCTGTGTATAACACTTTTACCCTGTGTATAACACTTCTACCCAGTGTATAACACTTCTACCAGTGTATAACACTTCTACCAGTGTATAACACTTCTACCCTGTGTATAACACTTCTACCTGTGTATAACACTTCTACCTGTGTATTATACTTCTACCAGTGTATAACACTTCTACCAGTGTATAACACTTCTACCCTGTGTATAACACTTCTACCAGTGTATAACACTTCTACCAGTGTATAGCCTTATATCTATATAATATCCACTGTGTGTCTTGTGTTGTTTACCACTTCATTTTTTATTGTGAAGTGAACCTGGACATAAATCAACGTAGTTTTTAAGTTATCATAGTTTGCGGAACATGTCATGTATTTACAAACCATTCCGAATGGTATCGATCAAACTACGCTCAAAGTTACACGACAAAAACGTCTGACTGCGACCTGACATCTGATACTGTCGCACGGCTCTACTTCAAATGTTTAGATGCCAGACAGATCAACAAGAAGACATCGATAATACGAAACCAAGCAATCAATATAAGTCTTGCTAACTTGCTACTATAGACTTTTGTCATTTCCATGGATTATGTATATATCTATTTTACTTCGGATTTATTTATGGTATTTTGAACCATATTCCTTGTATTTCTAGTTAATCATAGTCACCATAAATTTGTAAAGTGTCTATGATAGCTATGTTAAAAGGGCACTATAAATCAATAAAATTTCATTTCATTTCATTGTCAGCATAAATGATGGATACACTGTATCGCTGAGTGTCTGTAGTTACAAGCTTGTACATACATGACAGGTACAGTTGAGGAAGTTAATCCTGGCATCTTGGGGGCCAGCTTTTTATCAAATTTACATAATTCAAGAGATTCAATACAGGTACCATATTTAATGTCATAATATAAATGCTGTATACACTCTAAAGACAAAAATATGTCATATAGTCAATGCGACAATGCGAGGTTAAAAATTTGGTCCACACTACACCATCAAGGTGACCATGTTAAAGACTGCACATTCTTCCAGTGATGCGTTTCCATACTGATAATACTGTAGTTGACCGTTTAGACGGTGTTAGCTGAGTCACTGACCTACGATCTAGATCAGCTGCGATTGGTTCACATCTTGTTTCACAGCTGCCGTTAAAAATGAAACCACTCTGCCATCCACAAAAATAACGTCATTACATCGATGATGTTATGTGTTCAGTAGAAAGATATAACATTGAAGCGATTCTTATGCCACGTTGACGCCACTGTTGACATTATGTTTGACATCACGTTGACATCACGTTGACATCACGTTGACAACACGTTGATGGTATGATGTATTTCGGCCTTATAGGCCACATAAATTTTTTTAGTCCAAAAAAACTAAATTTCCATAATACAGTTCAATAGATTACAATTCCAAGTTTTTGCATTCAATAAAAGGTTGAATGTCAGGACCAAATTTTTGTTTCAAATTAGAATCTAGCGCAAACTGTATACAGGAAGATATTGTGCATATAAGAAAATTCAATCGAAGCAAAATATTCGTTCATCAGAAATTTTAGCCCGTACAATTCCCGACCAATCATTAGATTGATAATCTCGCTATATAAACCACATTTATTCAAGCATTTTCTCGAATCATGAATTAGTCAAATATTTAATCATTCCATGGTGTGTACTATTTTTTCCTATGGTGAAATGTCAATCTAGGATTTTATGGTGTGCGTCACCTTTTACATATTTTGCCTATTAAGTATCATTGATGTGTATTTATCGGTGTATATCTGTGAGAATACGATAGAAATGTGAAGTGTTGCTGAAAGTTATATAACTGTATTGCAGCAATATAAACATATTATTATGATTATTATTATTATATAATATGTGAACTTTACCTACCTGTAGACGAAATAATAATGATAAATGCATCATAGTACAAGTAGATAGAAGTTGGTAAGGAACAGGTAACAACATTATGTTACCATTATAGGTATAGTGATCTGATACAGTTTAATGGGTAATTTTAAAGGCCAGCCAATATTGCATTTATTGGATACTTACAAGACAAAATGCATTGGATACAGTGAATGACTGAGAGGATATAACAAATATCGAAGATATATAAAACATCAAAGAATGTGTGACACACTAGAATGCAGTGTCCATTTCACTCTGTGAATTGACTCTTGGGATTCATGAAGAAATAACCAAATGTGGTTTTACAAATATTCTGAGTTTTTAGTACAAGATTATGGTATATGGGGTCTTAAAAGCTTCCATACATTAAAGTTATAGAAATTATACAAAAATTATGGGGATGGCTTGTTATTGGAGAAAAACAAAAATAGCCAGATCTCTAAATGGACTAGAGTAGAAAAGAACAGAAAATGATTGAGTTTTTAAATGTTAATAGTGACTACAGTTCATTTAAAAATAGGTATAATTTCATTTGCTTGACATTAAAAACAAGAGGCTAAAGAGACCTTACAATACCCAGTAGGATGCTGAAACAAGACAAGATGCCAAAGAGACCCGACGAGACCCGACAATACCCATCATGACACTAAAACAGGACATGAGGCCAAAGAGACCCGAAAATACCCATTATGACACTAAAACAAGAAAATACAGATCTGTGGAAAAAACCTAGGCTGAAATCACATCTAATTGCCAAAACAGAGAAGCCCTAAACAAATCTGAATATCTGACAAATGGCAGACCTTCGGACTAAGCTGATATGGAGATAGGGAAAATTTAAATAAAAATATAAATTTTAATTTCAAATTAAAAAGTCGATAGAAATTACCTCCTTTGCTCCCATGACGAGATGCTGAACAAATCTAAAAGATACTAACCTAAGGACAATAGCCGCTAAAATGGCAGATCCCTGTGATAAACGGTTATTGAGACGATTTAAAAAAAAATACGAACATTGGCATGAGTTACTTCCCTTAGGTGCAATAACAATACCATGAACAAATCTATAATAGACCAACCCAAAGACAATATCTGCCAAATAGCAGACCTCTGCGATAAGCAGTTCTTGAGAAGATTTTTTAAGAAAAAATGTGAATATCAATACAAGTTACTTCCCCTAGCGGCGATGACGATACCATGAACATATCTAGAAGAGACCATCCCTAGGACAATATTTGCCAAATGGCAGACCTCTGCGATAAGTGGTTTTTGAGAAGATTTTTTTAAGAAAATGTTAACATCGGACGGACGGATGACGGGCGAACTCCGATCAGAAATGCTCACCGAGGATAAGCTCAGGTGAGCTAAAAATAGCTCATGCATCTCATGTTTTTTTAAATATCACATGACTAAAAATCAACTATATCATATAATATAGTGACCAATGAAACTGATACTATTTAGTTGGACAGAACCATCTAGATTTCACTCACATCACAAGTCTCATTAAACTTGCGCACGGTGACCTCATCGAGAGGCTTGGCATTCCACTGTCGCTGAGATCGAAGAAATATCCCGATAGCTTTAGCCCCTATTTTATCCGCTTCCAGGATAGCATTGTGCAAACCACCTTACAAGATAAAACAACTAAAATAAAATTTGATAATAAAATGGTGGAGTGAAGATTGATTTGAGAATTTGTATGAGTTACAACTCGTGTCCATTTTCATCGCCTGATGAAGCAATAAACCAGTTAGTCTATATAAAAGGTGTTGCCCTTTATCTCCTAGGTTACTAACAATTAGACTAACGCGGCTACCCACCTATATACCTACAACTCGTGTTAAATCTATCCCACAACAGTGAAGTCTTATTATAATGAAATCTCCCTCGTTATAAACATTAGTGCGTTAAAAGTCAAATCAAGATGAGGATTTAGTTCAGCGTTGTGTTGCATAAATCATGAATTTCTACTTAGTAATAGTAATATTCTGTTTCTAACCTGCAATTGAGACATGGGCACCAATAAACATGGAACTACCAGTCTCTTTATTCCTTTCGCGATGTTGATCAACATTCTTTATGTGTGACACCGTCATTTTCACGTTGGAACTTTTCTTTCGCTTAACAAGATCATTGAGTTTGGTTTCAGTACCAATTTCATTTTTTATCTCAGACTTGTTTGTCGTGTAATCATTATTGTCACCTTTTATATCTTTTTTGAGTTGCCTTTTCCCGGCAGAAATTTTTCTTGTATTCTTCAAAGCACGTGTTATAGGCTGATGTGTAGCTATTTCTGTTTTCGTTGAGACAATTGGTTTATCTGTGCAATCTGTAGTTTCACTACATACAGACTTTTGTTTTACAGTACGTGGTAGTCGCTTACGCTTTCCAGTAGATTGAGACATTTTCCAAACTTCTTTGTCTGGCCTAAACATAATGCATAAATGTATAATATAAGTAGCTGTATTAGTCTTGTAAAGTAAGAGAAAAATGAGCTAACACCTTTTGAAACTAATTGAATTTATTTGTGAACAATCTTTCGCATATATGCAATATGCTTTTTCAGGGTTATCGAATAAAATTGATCAACTGCTGGCACCCTTCGAATGCACTGCTTAGCGGGTACTTAGCTGCATACTAGTAACGCTACCTCTAAACAGGGGCTGACTCATAAATACACCTGCAAAAGATTCTTGGAACAGTAATTGGCAATAGTTTCCTGTATATTTTGCATGTAAGAACTTAATTAGTACACTTCAGTAACAGCATTTCTAATCAAGAATCAGCTTTGTATGAGTAGGCGAGTTGCCCATGTAGTGGCCTAATTTTTTTCTATTACAGCAATATTTTATTAAAGAAAAACTAAGTATTAAATTAATTCATTGTCATGTCACTTTGACTTTGAGTGTAGTAAGAACTTTAATTTGTAAATTTTTGGTATGTTAGTTACTATTAGTATTACTGGCTTGGGTTCTTCCCCTTTCAACTGCGGTAATCTTGTAATTCTCAGGTAGCGCATGAGGCCATCAGTTACACCTATAGTTACAATTTATTCAGAGAAATGGTGTTGTGACTTGTGACTCTAGCCTAGGATTATCTTCATTTTATAACAAGAATACGCATAGTCGGTTCATGAATATATCAGGCATTCAGTCGGTACTCGGTAGTCCAGTAAGTAACACCTACTAGTACGAGTAGTATGGATGGAGGCGCGTGTCGTCCGGACTCCGCGCACAAGTTTTGTGCAACTTCGCTAAAAGTATTCTAGAGGTAACCAATATATGACAAATAGCCTTAAGCATTGGGTTCGCCAGTCTATACGCTGTTACCTTTTAGGCTTTTAGCTACATACCATATACCCAACACGCTAACCCACATGGATCTTTCGGCGAACTACATAGCACAGCGTACGTATATCCGATAACGACTTCCGTTCTCCTCCGCTGTACTACATTTGACATTTACTGTGACAGCAGCAGAAATGTACTTTAGAAGAGTTTAGCGTACAATTAAAATGTCATAATTCAGCAAATAATTGCGTCGAAGTAGACATGGCAAGTCACGGATCAAGACGCCCCGGAACCCATAAAGTTAGGCTTACTGGTAAGTGTAAGACGCCATTAATAAAAAACGATTTTTGTAGCAATTATCACTTTTTCATCGAGGTGGTTGGGTTGTGTTTTTCTGAAGTAAATATCGCTACTTACTGGTTACCGAGTAACTGATCCCCTGCAACTGTCCACCACACCAAGCTTCATTGTAAATATTGCTTAGCTGTTTAGGAATTTGTGCGTATGGCATCTTTAAGTAGATGTAAATGACTAGTCATAACAAAATGAAAATCATTGAAATGAATGAAAGTTACAGTTTTAAGTCTTAAACGTTAAAGTGACTTTACTGTGGTATTATATAGAAATCCATGAAACCATTTTCTCCATACTTTCTAATTGAGATGCCACGCACCGCCATAATTGCGGTGGTTTTTATTTTGGCCTATTGGATATGCTGTATTTTAGGAAAAACCTCGATAGAACAATTTGAAATACATTCAGTAACAGGGAGCTAGCTAACTATCTGCTATATATACCTGTATTCTGATTGATGGATTGGTGCAGTGAACTAGTGCGACCCGACCGCCGATCTTCCTTCATGATACCAGCATATATTCTAATGCTATCGTTAGCCCTAATCCTTACCCGGATCGCACTAGTTCACTGCGCCAAGCCATTAATCAGCATACAGCTTCAGATAGCAAAGAGCTAGCTCTCTTTTACTCAATGTATTGGAATCCTAATGACTGGAAAGTGTTAAATTGTGTTATGCTTATTAATAACTTTAAGTAATTAAGTACTACATCATGATAGTGGGAAAAGTCCGATAGTGGTTCTGTTTATAGATTTTATGAATTTTCAGATTATTCAATCTGACCTTGGATCGCGCGTTGATTCTATCAGCATAAAATGATATTCTCTATTAATAATTTATCTCAATAACTATTTAATGTTTATTCAGGCAGGGCAGTTTACGGGTATACCATAACAGTGTTGGTTATTTTGGCAGCGGGAAAATGTTGACTGTCAATTTACATTGATTTTTACATGTGAAATAAATATGACTAGGGTGTTGTACAATTTGAAACTATGTCCTTGGTATTTCTTGTAAAGTTCTGTAATTAATAAAGGTATTCTTGTCCAATATTTTGTTCACATACAGAGTATAGTGATGTTTCATATGAGTTTGAATACTGAAATTAATTTGGATTGAAGAGAAATACTCCAAGGTACAGCGAGGCTATTTAATAAATGTGGCACATTCACTACTTTTAATAAACTTGCTACGATGAAAAGCTTGGATATTTATTTTGTATGTTATAAAATCTTCCTGGTAACGTGAATACATAGAGCAGTTTGCGGCATGTATATTGAATCTGTTGGCATTTAGGAACCGGTGACATATGTCACGAAATGTCATCTCGTACCCAATCTTTGTGCTATGGTGATAGGCTAATTATACTCATGTCATGGCGATGCCTTATATTTTTGTAACAAATGTGGTAATATTAAATGACTGGTGGTAGACATCTTATCAAAATGGGCGAATTTATGAATTTTTACATACAAATTTCGTATTACGATAGTTAGTAGTTTTGTAAGCATCTTCCATTCTAGGAATAGCTTCCTACTTTATCTCATGCTAATCAAGGCTAATCTGAAAGCTAATGAATGTTTATTACTTGTTATTTATAAACCAGTTTAGGAAGGTGTAATGAACATTTGATATGTCTTATTGATGAGGGGAGTTAATTCAAAGTCATTACATAATTGAATGATTTATTATACTATTTTGTAAGCCTTCAACCGTGATGACATTTATCTATCAGTTAACTGACTGGTGTGTTCTCATGGCATATTTTAGACGCTTGCATACATACATTACTGCAGAAATATTTACAAATTACAATCTACTGTATGTATTTCTAAATATTACTTATTGTTTTGCAATAATTTTATCAACCACGTCTCTATATCCCATTATCCAATACTCAAATCTGTTGCCATACGCTTGTTTGGGAGGACCGTATTGCCAATTAGGTAGTTCCTTCTACATCACTATGATCAGGAAATGCCGGTAGTGTATACCGTTTAATCTTAGTGCCAAGGTCTCAGGATAAGCATAATTCTTTAGCATTGTTTACCTATGTATTTACTTCTTTTGACCTTTTTCTACAAAAACCGCATTTTAGCTCGGTGAGAAACTGTGGGACGTGAGCGAAATTCAGCCAGTTGCTTGAAATGTGATTGACGAACGCTTAACATGGAGACCACCTGTGGCAGAATAGTGTTTATGTGGAAGCATATGATTAATAAAACTAGTTAGTCTGTACAAAGGGTATTGCTCTTTTAATCTTTCGCGTTATTCGGGTAAGGAAGGGAATGGTTTAAGTACTGATTAATTAACTAATAATGATAGTAATATTGATTTACACTGCAAACCTATCGGTCACACCTTACAAGAGAAAATATTAAATCAATATTACGCATAATGAAAATATGTATACATAGGTTGACACTGATTAAATTACAATATAAAATATGTAAACACTTCACGATGCACTCTCTTGAAGCTGAGGATATATAGCACATGAATAGAAAACAACGATAAAATTAGGACACATAAAATAGAGAAATCTAGCTAAAAGCCTAGGCGAACAGGTGTATTTTTAGTTTTGATTTGAATGACTTGAATAAGTGATGGGGCGAGGCGGATTAAGGAAAGGTTTGATCACTATAGGAGCATCTATTTGTTCTGGGTATTATTAGTTGTATAGTGCTCAACTGTCGAGTCGGTCTTATCGGGCGTTGAATAGCGATAAGCCCGGTTAGACGTACTTAAGTGTGTTAAACATTTGTAAACTTGAAAAAGGAATCTAGAATTGAATTCTGTATGTGACGGGTGGCCAGTGGAGAGATATTGGAGCCGTTGTTATAATGGTGTGAGAGAGCCATAGAGATGAGAAGGTGTGCAGCGGCGTTTTGTAATCGTTGAAGCTTACTAATGTCTTTGACCGGGAGATTGAATAGTAGTTACAAATAGAGTTATAATTCTCAATTATGGGGGTTACAAATAAGTGGATAAGTGTTTTTGAGAGATTGGGGGTGATATATTTAGAAATAAACTTGATGTTTTTCAGATAGAAGTAACGGGATTAAATTATTTTAGAGGTATGTTGTCATGGTATACAGATTTTCTAATCACCGGTGTGGTCATTTAATAAAATTCATAAACAAATAATCTCCAAAAATATATTTATACTATCTTTTTCACTAACAAGTTCAAGTCAAGCGTTGAGAACCTTCATTTTATGACAGTTCAATTACGTTTGTTTCGTCCAACATTCTCCATCACGGAGGTTTCCTTAACTCCACACTCGCTCGTTTTTTTTCTAATAAATTCCGCGCGTGTTCCGCCAACAACTCATTACACCTGGCGATGTAGACTTGCATACGAAGGCTTGTGTGAATACCTGTCTTCGTTAATCTATCGAGTATTATCTTCACTTTCGTATTAGATTCCGATTATGTATTAGATAGAAAAAAATGTTGAGTATTTGCGATTTAAACTACTATACGTTCTAGACTTATCCAATGAAACTATATACACAATAAATAATGTAACGTAGATGTAATGCGAACACGTTTGTATATACCTGCGAACGTGCGCCACCCCACGATCGTCCTTGACAAGCCATGCAGGAGTAGTGCGGCTGACTTTACGGAGAGCGCTGATAAATACACGGTACCCAGGTCGGAGGGTGGTGATGACGCTGAAGCTCGCCCAGTCGTACGTACGGAGGATGCTCATCATCGCCTCGACTTGGTGATGTAACGACGGCGCGAGGTTGATGATCAAGGCGTCCTGTGGCACCTGGTCAAAACCACATTTTCCTACTCTTTACAGTCTACTCTGTATTTGCTGAAAAAAGACGCAGGAGAAAATATTTACCAGCGAGGAGCCGAAACCCACCACTTTTAGGTAACCCGTCTCGAGGGCTACACCTGAGTCACGTCATCTATACTTGAATACCCAAGGAAAAGGCCGTCGTCGTAGCTCAGTCTACACATAACAACAAACCAGTCATTTGGAATTAGTAGATTAGGCCCCCATGGCTCCATTAGATATCAATATTAACCGCGTATCTTTCTGCACCTGGCGAAGGATAGTTTTTTTTTGTATACGAAATCTTTCGCTACCTTTACTTTTCGTATTACATACGATATAACTAACAGATCAATCCATATCTCTATTTCACGACGGCCATTCTGAGTTATTTGCGCACTATTAGGGCCCCTTTCTGTTTATCGATAATCGTCACACTAGCTTTTTTATGGCACTCATTCTATAATGTTTCGGCGATTACACAGCGATGGGAGATAACTAGTACTCGTCGTTATCAATTCCATAAACCAATATGTGATATTGGGATAACAGTCGGCTTCCTTGGTACAATGGTGAGAAAACGTCCCAGATTTCCCAGAAGTTGCGCCGAAGAATCTCAATAAACAGCGATTCTTCCTGTTCCTTCACGATATGAAACGGGCAAAATTTTTGTACTTAAATATTGAAAAAGTCGTATTGAAGTTGGTAATCGTAAATTTAATGGGAGTATGACGAGGCAGTATTGTAAGTGCTACTGACATTTACAACTATTAATAGCACTGAAAGGTTGCTTTTTTCTTTTAATACTATGATCGAATCGACGAGCAAGATTGTGACGATATCATCGACAAGAAGTATGACCGACAGTCAACTTGTACACGCATGCAAATCGCTCGTTTTGGTTTAGGTGCACTGTATTGCCCGGTAATATACCGTAGAACGTATCATCGCGTGACATCTCGCCCGGGCAGGCTGCCACGTGTATATTGATAACATATTGTTACAGGACGCCGTCAGCAGGGCACGAGATACGATGGGGACGACTAATCTCGTACTCATACCCGTTTAATTTATGACGATTCACGCAACGTCGATACGTTTCTCGCAAGTGCGACTTTCCGTAATTGATTGTTACCGAATCGAACGGCAGTGGTACGAGCCACACATCAATCCCGCTAAGTCTTGCGAGATCGCCGGGTCTGTGACCCTCGTGGACAACGCTATAGCGCTTGCTGGTATGTGTATACAGGCTGTTGATGACACTTCGAGTTCACATTGAAATATCTGCATCGGTACATCAAGTACTCCAGACCGTAAAGTCCGGAAGGACGGTCTTATTCATGAGAAATTGTCCGTCTAAGAGTTAATTTAAATAAGTCGCACTATCGCTGACCGACAAGTAGTTGAGATAATGCGATGCGGCGACTTCATAAATGACCGTTTATTGATCACAGAAGACAGCGAATAAAGTAGATAGTGAATATCACTGAGCAAGATACAGACTGGAGTATCTCGTGTTATTACCAGAATAAGTACCATTTGTCCGTAATAACCACCATTGAAACGTATCGCCTATAAAGGTTATTAACTGGACGTGGGGATTCACCACATATCTTACCATAACTATATAACTAATACGTATTTACGTATTACCGGTAAAATCTCATAAAAATATAATATTCAGCGCCATTGTAGGCAAAATATATTTCCATCAAGAATCTTTACTTTGTCGACAACGGAGTGAACGTAAGGCTGGTAATATGAAATGCGAGAAACACTGTAATTAACAAATTAATAGTCCCAGATTATTGAACATCGATTAAGTAAAGTCGATTTACAGACCCATTGATCTAAAATACGTCGTTTTCTCTCAACCATTTCATTGGTTCGAATGTCAGCAGAATGTCGCACATTCCACACAACTGTACAAAAAGTATGTACCGGTGGTTCGATGTCAACCGTTGTCTGGACCATCATCCGCCCTGGGTGACACGAGCAGAGACTGTATGGTCATTATGAGGTAGTTGGATATTGTCAGTTTCGTTTGTGATCACCAGATTTCAAACTATCAAACAACTTCGTCTCGGTACAGTGGACTGTCGTCTATCCACGGTACAATAGTAGCGGTCTACCCGCGTCACTGACTCCACAATATTAGTGGGAGGTGATTAATTACAGTGAGGAGGGCAGATAGAGGAATGGAGGAAAGAGAGAGCGTGAGTTATTAAGCTACGAAACCCAGCCAAGTCCTAGGAAAGAAACGCTTGACAGCCCAAAAGCCACACGCGGTAATAATATCGGATAACATGGTAATTTAAAGCATTTTCTTCCGCAATGAAATCCAACGATCAAACTAATGATGATCTTACAAGATTAGGTCTTACACAATTGCTGATAGCTTATGAAACCTTAGTTAGGAATGTGATATAGAAACCATGCAATTACATGCCACATCAATGAAAATGCTTTACTAAATACAATACATAATAAACGTGCCCAATTGATATTCCCACAATAAATATTCGCTTGTTGCATATTCTAGTACGAAAAAAAGTTGACTTACAACAGAAGCGGCCGTATGGTCCGAGTTCCATGCGATAACGGGGATCTTGAGGGAGTCTGCTAACTGGAACAAGTACCCATCCAGAGCGACGTGCACGCCGAACACTGGCCCGTTGTTTAAAACGACCATCGAGTTAGCACGTTTATTAACTACCTTCTCGCAGTACGTGTTCAGCGTCTCTTCCGGGCCAAACGACACAAGCGACGCTTCTTCGTTGCTCAGCTTAAACGTGCGTAGTTTCCTCGAACGGTTCGCGTCCATGATCGCCTTGGTGAATGATCTGCTCAAGGATCGTCTCAGCGATCCGGAATCCGGCCACATTCCCACGATGTAAACATAAGGGGCCGTCTTCGTCGATCGAAACGGGACAGATTCCACGAGGGATAGTAACAACACGGCAGTGCAGGATAGTTTTAACGCCGACATGTTCGGTGTGTTTCGTTAAAAACTTAGCAGTTGGGTTACGCTGCGTACATTATTGTATCCATCAAGAACAACAACCAGGTACACTCCGCTATATAAAAACTCCGCATCGTCTCTCACGCACACCCGGAAACTTTTAACACCTATAGCGCAGTACTGTCTGCAAACGCATGTTATTGTATATATTCCGTATAATAAATGATGTTGGCCTGCTAACAGTGGTATGGCGCTATAAAAGTCTTTCTGCGGTGTCTT
The DNA here is from genome assembly GCA_011762755.2 of Epimenia babai. NCBI lineage: Eukaryota > Metazoa > Mollusca > Solenogastres > Cavibelonia > Epimeniidae > Epimenia > Epimenia babai. The sequence goes on along the minus strand of WURV02082223.1, from coordinate 11,822 downwards.
CTAATACGATGAAAATAATTTGTACATGCTTGAATTTCAACTTTACTTCTTTAGAGATAAAAGCCTTCAATAAAATCCACGAAGATTCGAGTGGGCGTTGCGTAATCCATTTTGTTAAAAGGAACGGAGAGGTGACGAAGAACGGAGATGTGACGATGGGTTGACTCCGATCCGGATGAAGTCACCAGTCAAGAACGTGAAGATCGAATCTCGCCGCTTGACGTATCTGTAATCAAAATTCATTAACATGTACGTATGCGATAGTTGTGTATGGCGTCTGGCTAACTGATGGCGTATCATTAACGCTCTCTGAGGCGTGAATATTGCGGCATCCACCAATTCGGGAGGGCCACATGTTGCAAATCGGCATCGCGTGTCGCGTAATTTAGGAAAACGATCGAGTTCATGTCTATCGTCAGAACGGAAAACATTCGAGTAATTATAATATATGTTGTGACTCGTGCCGGTAAAATTACCCATGCATGCTACATCAGACAGTTCTCGACAAAATATAAGTAATCGAGAGACGTCAAAATAAGACTGTTCTTATAGTGACATAGCTGCTGGAGTCATTTTACACTGCCTCTTCTTTCCGAGGTCGAAAACACATTACCCACCAAACTGCTCACTCGCGTGTAATTCACGTGAACAACAAACAAGATAGGTCGGTATATCGGAGAAGCTTCCTTCCTGAGAAAGTTTCCCGAAACATGAAATTGATGTCTCGATTCTTCGCCTTCGTTCTAGAGTATCTATACAATGTTATACTTAAACTACATACTTGTAGATAATTGACACGTAAGATATAGCGATTGCATTCCATTCATTAGCTATTAAGACTTTTTTATGATCCAAAGTTTCTTCCGACACTGTAGTTACAAGTACAGACCGATTATATATATATATATATATATATATAATTTTATTCTAATTTTTACCATGGGTAGACGTTGCTGTTTTGGTTTCTGTGACTGTCGCATTTGATAGGGACAACAAAATGTTATCATCATAGATAGAGACGATGGCAATCGATTTTCTTTTTAAGACAATCCAAATTATCGACCTGTGTCGTTAATACATTATAACCCTCATTAAAATGTGTGTATGTGTGTATGAGAGATTTCGATCTAGCGCTTTTATCTACTGACCATATCCATCTCTTATATAAAGTACACATATATGATTGGAATATCGGAGGTCGAGCAGTGGCACAGTGGGAAAGTTATATCGATACATGACAAATATATTCATTTTGAGTCAACTTAAACAGTTTTTATTAATATAAGTCGAAAGCATACAGATGGCGTAAAAATTCCAGATGTCGACATAAGTTGATACCACAATGCGAGATGTGATAATACACATTCCAGATGTCGCCGCAAGTTTATACAACAATGTAAGATGTGATAATACACATTCCAGATATCGACGCAAGTTTATACAACAATGTGAGATGTGATAATACAAATTCCACTCGTGATCACATCGAACTGTGACGTTATCAATGGAAACGGGAGGGAATCTCGTATCACAGTACGAAACTGTAGTGGTTTGGCACTGGAAACTGACGTGAGAGCGAATTACTGAATGGCTACGATATGGGAAAGATACTAAAAAGTCTAATGTGAGCTTCTTAATGGCATGTCAACCGATATTATCTTCATGTAGACGAAATCTGCGGGTCGATCCCGCTTCAGTACCGTATCTTGAGCATTTATACTTCCTACGTCTGTTTAAAATTCCTTGAATCATGCTAGATTACACGAACATATTATATACAAAAGAAAGTATATAAACATGGATATAAACAAACTATTCCGTGTTGGTACATCGCCGTACGATAAAATCAAGAATCGGCAATATAGGTCGGCAAGATTTTTTCAACATATGTAAAGGGCCATGAATGTTTCTGGTATATATTGCTACAACACTCCACCACGAACTTTGCGTAAATTAAATTTAGTGATTCCAAAATCAGTCACAAAGAGTTACAGTTGTTGACTGGCAAAATGAAAGCCTTGGGGGGCTTCTAACGATACAAGATGTGCAACTTGTTGTTTAATCCGCAATTTTGAGGTCTACTCGGCTGATAGTGCATACTTAACAATGATGCAATATGTATGTTGTGTTATGCGGATGTCCCATGACGCCTCAAAATTGCAAAAAAATCATCATGACACTTTAGTAAACATACACTGACAACATTTTGTATATACTCATATACATTAGACCGTGAATTTTACGAAAGATTGGTCGTTGCGAGTAAGGATACAGAGGTGGCGTCGTGGTTGGATGCCAGGGTGTAGTCGGTATCCTACCTGTGGCTGGAAGCACATTAAACCCCGTCACGCCGTCTGCAAAGGGGAGTCTGGGTAGCTAATGGAGTCTGGTTATCTAAGGCTTCATGCCTGCGACGTTACTCTGCTTCAGATGTGGTCTGTATTATTTCTACAGCACTAATCTATACGCTATCTCGCCGTCACATGGTAAATAAATATCGCCCAATTACAGGTCTAGCGTACACAGAATGCGGCTTCATTATTTAGTGTCTTGGCGTTTGGAACCAGTGGCACGTACATAGTCAACTCTCCCCCGACTCGCTGGTTTTCATTCGGATATTTCCCTCGCCATAATAATGCTAATTTGTTCGGCGTGTTAACTACAGCTTTCTTTGACTTTTAGCTTTATGAAGGGTTAATGATAGTGTATACAACGAGTAGTCCCTCTATAGTTACATACATACGTGTGAGGATACTAATTAATTATTGCCAGTACAGTCGCGTAGATACCTGTTGATCTCGTCCAAGCAAATAAAGTCTTTAGGAATACACATTTCAATACAGTCATATACGGAATAAGTAAAATCATGAATTATTATAAAAGCTGATGGATTACAGTATCTTACTCATAGAAGTTCGACCCCGTGTTATTATAGATGCTCCTGCTACGAGCTAATAGTCGGTAAATGCTGGTCGATGATTTTCTAGAGGGAGTGAATAATAGCTATAGCTCATCATGCTGATCACGTTTGCTGTAGTACAGAATGGGGGTTAATGTATTGTATATGACACAAGCCCCACGAGGCACGCCAAAATACGCGCAAATAATGCCTTTCGATTAAACACCGTATATAGCTGGAGTGCCATGCTGCGAGAATACAATCGGGAAATTAGATATTCATGTAGCTTCGTCGATCTCAAGGCAGCGCGCCACAATATCAACAGCGGGTCGAAGAACCCGACGCCGTGGGTTTTCCGGTGTAATATACGATAACAGAGATCATTAAAGTCTCCTAAATCTTCGCTATTTCCACCAGATATGAGGTTGTATTTTGCATAGACGTCTTAAGAAGTAGTTAATGAATTCCAACACTTAATGAAGTCAAGTTGATAATTATAGAAGTTGCGAGTGTTGCTTTCGTTTGATTGGTGGCTCATGTACGCGACCCACCACTTCACCACCGACAATAAGGCGATTCTTACTCATGTAGGATACTGCTACTTGTATTCCTGCGACATTTGACATTGATATGCAGTAAATTGTACCAGTTGTATTATCTTCTTTCATGAATGCTAGATAAGCAATCTGGAATATATAGTAAAGGACGAGCAATTTTGTGAATATCTATAACGCTTAGTATTACGGAGTGTTCAGATATTTGCAGAAGGGTGTGGGGGGAAGGTTTGCAACAACGGCGATAATACTCTAACTATATTTCTTGTTGCTGAATTCATGCGAAGAGCCTTCAAGGTAACCCAGCAAGGTAACCCCAACTCGAGCGAGTTCGCGACTTGGTGACGGATTAGAAAACGTTTAACTGTTTTTTAGATAGCAATTGCTGTCAGAACCTTTAGCGAACGACTTTGAAAATATTTTGCACCAGCAAATTTGCCATGTCGAAGAATTACGTTTAATCCGGTGACACAGTTTAACGTCCAATCAAGACACGGATCAAACGCCAGTCAGTGTACTGGAAACATTGCTTGAAACCCTCCAAGAAACGCCCTCTAAGTAAGACATGAAAATTACAAGAATTGCGCATATATTACACCCAAATACGTATTTTAATTACGGCAGAATGACGTAAGTCGCTCTTTGGCACTTGATTAGTTACGTAATGCAATTAATAAATAATTGACGGAAGGCCCCGGGGGTCAGAGACGCGCTAATATGCGGAAAGGCAACAGTGAATTTCACGTAGGTCTAATCGACGATCATTTGGGGGAAGCGTGGTGATCCATAACGTCGAGGCAAAAATCTGACACGATTAACTCACGAGGGAACGTCAGCCAGCAGACAATGACGTGTAATCCTCCGCGATACGTCGGAGAGTTGGACGTATCGTTGTCCACAAAGCTTAGCAGACGATTGTTGACGGTAATTATATTTTTCTTGCACAGCGTTTTATATAGCGGAAGGTGCAATGTGTGGTTATTTATAAACGGGTGGACAGCTCGCTGAGATTTCCCTCGAGGATGTTCGTCTGGCTTATGGCGAAGGAATCTCGAACTCATGTCGAAAATTCGGCTTTTATTTTCTCATACTTAAGTCTACAATAGCATAGTAACTTGTGTAATTACCAAACGGGAAGCACAGTCTTACAGCATCTATTCATATCTAGTGATGTACCAAACGATGAATCAAGCTTATATAATTAATACATGTGAAATTGTTTGATAAGTGATATAATGTAGGCCGAGATAATGAGCCGGTTAAAATATTTTCGACTTGTTTTCAGTGTAACCGGTTTTTGATTACCTGACAACTGATTGCGTGGTAGACATAGGTGATTAATTGGATTAAAATACGCATGAAATTTGGAAATCGCTATTTATTTTTGTCTGATGAATATTAAACGTAGTGACCGATATCGTTTGCATAAAAAACTCTGTAGTTACGGAAAAGGTAGAGTTCAAAGGTAAACCAACCAAAGCGAAGAGCCGGTTGATATGGCAGACAATCGAGTTAAACGTGCGATGGTAATTGGATTAGTCTCACATTTCTGCGAAGTCGGTTGGGTTTTATTATGATTTCTGTAAAAGCAAGTGAATAATGGAACATGTCTACCGTGTGGTAACAGTTAAATAAATTTGTTTTATTGCAGCGAAACGACCGACGGGGTATCGCATTAAGGGTATCTGGAGGCGACGCCCCTGTCGATGGTTTGTGGATCTTCGGTGTACACGCAACAGGCTGGCATAAACAAAGGTACCACCGGATATTGTTTATGCAACCCTGTCATCGGTGATGGTTGTTAACCCAAGGTCAAGGGCAGGATGGAATGACCACTCAATCATTTTGTTAGACGTAGATAATTATTAATCAATAATTAGTTGTTTCGGAACAACTTAGTTGTGAATTAATTTCACATATATTTGGTAAGAATAGAAAAAGCGGGCAAGCCACACGGTAAATGTCTATAAATGCGCTTGTTGCAATAAGAAAACTACTGTGGCATCGCTCATCGCATTTCATTCTGTTTTTAAGGCATTCACAATGCCCCGCATTTACGTACGATGAAACCCTGTCACTGTCCTCTTACAGCATCTTTAATCGGAATTGTTTTATCTCTATTCACATCAGCTACAAAATACAATGTATGAAGACACACTAGTCAAACTGATTGCTAGTTCAGAACTGTGGATTTACACCTACAACGTAATACTGTATCCTGTTCATATCAATATAGCACCCAGGAAAAATACGTGGGCACCTCGATAACGATCGAGAAGTAATTTAGTGATTGTTAAATCCTCTCCAAGATTGCCAACACAAAATCCTTTTTGCTCCGTTTGACCATACGTAAACACACCAAACTTGAGACTATAATTCGAAAGTTCTTCTCTACACTCACACTCCACATCGTTATCCATTGCTCTACTCTCAATAAAATTAATATATCGATGACATCTTCAAACAAATTATACAAATTATATTGCCGACTATTATTAAAGACTTATTGATTCAAGCTTAACCCATGATATTATAACAAAAATATGGAACTGGAGTTATTTTAATATTATGACCATCAAAGTGACATTTTTCTACGATTTAGTTTCTGTTTGTCCATTGGAGATACTCTCGAGTACGCATTGCATATTCTAGCTCAAACAATCCTATTACGGATGGAAACTGATGAGGGGGACGGGCGGTTAGCGTAGTGGTGAGAGCTCTTGACTTTGAATCCAGAGGACCCTGGTTTAATTCCAGCTCTAGCCAGTATACTCCTTGTGACGTTTTTCGGGCAGAAAGCGACTCAATGCTGTGTGCCCACTGGGCTCTGGGTAGCCCTGGCAGTGTGGTTCTGTTACGGATTTTCCCCTCTAACGTGGCTGTGCTTCAGATGCTCTCTGGATGGTCTTTATGTCGCTTACCTCCCCGCTATGTCATCATCCCATTGTAAATAACCATTAACTATCATAGACTGAGCCGAGTGTGCGACATATGTCGCTTATCTGTAGATGTTCTCAACCATAGGCGTGAATGGAAGGTGAATTGTCTGCCCAACACGGTGGGCGTTTCACAGTCTCGCGGATGTCCTGTGAATGTCTTGTTGGTCGGTTCGGTTGTCCAACTGTAATGGCATCAGTGAAGCAAGCTCGGAATGAAGGCGGTGCAGAAGTCTGTTTGTATAGCAGACACTAAAGACTACTAAAGAGGCACAGCTTGAATAATATATTAAAGCGCCTGATTACATCGACCATGGGAATAATCAGTTTTCTCCATAGCATACATCGTCATCGTGGGTATGTCTTATACCAAGTGAAGGAAACCACGAGAAAGATTTTTTTATTTTTTATTTATAGGCTGACTACCGAAGTAATCGTTGTGTAGGCCAATTTCATTTATGACCCTTTACAGAGCTAGCCTATGTGGTTAATGACAATTTTATTAGCCTCACTTACAAGGGGGAACACCTAATGTGAAAAACCCACCGAGTCAATTGACCTTTTCCATTCACGCCACTGGTTCCAAATGTCTACATACGAGCTACTTTTGTCGCACACTCCGCTAAGTCATGGAAGGTCAATGGTTATTTACAATGAGATGACGACATAGCGGGAAGGTAAGCGACATAGAGATCATATATAGAGCATCTGAAGCACAGCAAACGTCAGAGGTAAAAAGCTCCAACAGAACCACACTGCACGGGCTACCCAGTCCCCCATGGGCAATGGGGTTTGAGGCGCTTTAAGCCCGAAAAACGCCACAGTTAGTATACGTGTTAGGGCGGGATTAGAACCAGGGATCCCTGAATTCAAAGTCAAACACTCTAACCACTACGCCAGCTGCCCCCGACGAGAAAGATACTGTACTATCACAACGAGCATGATGCCGTCGTAACGGAAGCATTTCATGGTGCCTTGTAAAACCATTCAGAGCTGGATGATATCTAGTGCAGGCATAGACGTTCTCGTCATTGCCAAAAATTGGAACCGATCTTGTGTTGGCAAAGAGCCTGAGATCATGCACATCCTGAGTTTCGTAGATACAACTCCCCCCCCCCCCTCGTCTTTATCATGGTGAAGTCAGAAAAATGTAGAAAATGTCAGATGTTAATTATCAACGGTCCATAAACGGTCTTGAATAAAAAAAATCGTGATGTAATGGGGATGGAGATGTTATGTATGTTTTTTTTTTCGTCTGATGTATGCTTCCGGACGTATCTGGGACGTATCACGTGAAAGTCAAACTCCCATGGATGCGATGTAATTCTATTAACTCGCGTGGAAATGGGTCGATTGAAATTACTTGAGAGGAATCAATCACCACGAAACAAATGAATTAGCATGACGATCATACAAGCAATCTCGCTGTTTAACATCGTTAACGATGGATAAGTTAAAGCATTCACGATTTGTGGAAGCCAAACAGCGCGAATTATTGATCGACGATGTCTCAAGGTGCGCGCTGTTGCGGGTGAGCCAGCCGATCAACTATCGAGGACTCCGATAATATGACCGCGGCGCGCAATTATTCACGACCCGTCTGCTACGCAAGAGAACAACGCTGAATTCTTCGAAAATAACTGCCACAGGGTATAGTTATAGATATACCACGCCGGTGATCCCGCGGGTCATTATACAAAACCATATTCGGTTTTTTCATTTCGGTTTCAGCGTTTTCTGGTCGAAGTTTTCTCGTCAAAGAACAGGCGGTCCCTTACTAAATACGTTTCAGTGCGCATGCTGTACTTCAAATTTTCGTTTAATAAAAATAAAAAGACGATTTCGTCAAAGACTGTGCATGGAATGTCACGTACCCCTTTTTGCGTCCCATCATAAGGTCCAACAACGTCGGTTGTCAGTCAAATCTTTCTACCAAATTGCGTTGTCGTTCGCTATTATTGTTTCGTTAGATATCGCGCTATCTCTGCGCGAATAAGCGAGCGATCGTGGAGGTTGACGTATATTCACGTCGTCACCGTGTGATATAAATATTGTATATATGCCGGGTTGGTTACCACCAGCGCTTCTCTCAAAGCGATAACTGCGTTTCTGGAGCGATAAAACGAAAAGTAAAGTTAACACCATATTTACTATCTTAGATAAGGATGCGGACAAGCTTTTGTATACAAGTGTACTTCATCAAGCGTACATCATGTTGACACCAGATGAAGTTTATTAGTTTGGTATACATGTATACTTCACCAGGCGTATATCATGTTGACACCAGATGAAGTATATTTCTTTGGTATACAAATATACTTTATCAGGCGTACATCACGTTGACACCCGATAAAGTATATTTGTGCACGAAAACTGGTGTGCATTCTTGTCTTAATTAGTCGATAATCCGTTACCTTTGCGTTTCAAATAATAGATAGCAAAAAGGGCGGCCTACATCTCCATTTCTGGAGCTGTTCTCCGCATGACGCAGTAACGCACAACGCCGTCGAGTATTGTGTTTCAAAACTACAGCGCCATTGTTGAGGTGACATTTAATTCAGTCTCGTTTATGAATCAGCCATAGTCAATGTGATTAACCGCAAAGCTAACTACATGACAGGCAGTATATCGGAAAATGAGCGTAGATGATCATTCGCTTTTTTGCATACTGAAGACTTATCGTTCGATTTTATGCCATCCACGGGGCGCAGTTTTTTCGCATTGAGAGAAAGATGACGAATTTATTACTTAAGTAATGACATTGTATTCCCTCGATAATCAAACGCTGCTGTATTCCGAAAGCTATTCTCAGTGCCGCGCGACCACCAATGAAGGGCGAATATTAATCATGTTAAGACGGCGTACAGAAACACGCGTCTGTAAATCCGTTCTGTAGATAAAAACAATAAATATAATGTATAACAAAATGTAATGTTTATTTTATGTACATGTATGCCAGCGATGAATCGAAATATGATGCAGTTCGTGGCACAAAACGCCGCGGTGAAGGCCCACATCATTGGCGATGTATTATGGAACACGTACATATTTATAGTGGACTTGTGTCAATCGGCTGCTATGTCTCTAAACAAAAGATCAAAGCGAAAAATTGAAGCTTTGAATGCCAGCGTTAATTTTAGGTACCGAAATCATCACATGTTGTAACAATAAAACGGAGATCAGTGCGTTGTTTTAAATCTCTGCTTTATCTCTCCTAGAGATTTTTTGGTGCTGACTGGTCATCCGGCATCAACAGTGGCCCTCTTCTACGTACTCTACAAATCCCAAGAAAATCTGCTTAAATCTTAGCAGCCAACAAACTAATCCGTGATGGTCTTTTGCTAACGTGACACGTAGGGATATCCACAATCGTGATGGAATGGGGGTTATGGCCGATCTTTAGTGAAGACGCACGCTACTATCAGCGTGTCAGTGAAAGACAACGCTAAAATCGTTTATCTCCTAAAGTTATCAGATAAAAAGGCTATAGACACAGAGCTGCATGTATTCTACAATTCCACATCCAAGTCACAGGACACCGGGTATCGCTTTACCGCCATTATCTACTGTAAACAGATTCGTGGTAGAACACAATCGTTTTACGATGTTTTCATACCATCGATTTCTGGTCGCACCCGAGTCTGACAACGACCCGAAACAATAAACTCGCAAACAACTCCAGAAACGAACATGGCCGGCGGCTTGCAATGGTATAAAGCGCATAATTATTCATGGGTACTGCGTTTAATAGCCATTTACGTCGAGTGGGTCAATACACAATTGCTGTGTTTATGACTTTTCCAGAGTCTGCGGCTCATGGCTACGTCTGCGGCAATAATTCACGGATTCAAGCCAAAGACATCGACGATTCTAATGAATCTACCCTTCATCTTTTATTGCATCACAAGACTGGTCGCGAAGTTGTTGGACATCGCGCGGAAAGGGTTTGTGCATCGGTCATTTTATCACAATGATTTACAATATCATTGTACGCAGGGAACCTAAACGGCGAGTTAAATAAGTGCATTTTGTGAATATTATCGTGTATGTACTTCGGAAATATATGTTATTATTTAATGTTCACCTATTTTGCACCACCCTGTCTATTCTGATATCATGTCTGTACGAAACAGGGACGAGCTCGTAATCGCGCGGATCGCCAGCCTCCAGACACTCGGGAGACTGGGTCGTCTGAACTCTCGAGATATTTTTCGTAATAAATAGCGACACATACAAATTACGAAGAAATAAGTAAATAAATGAAGATCGGGACTTACTAATCTCCGCTGACGAAAGGCGGGAATGTCCGATAAACAAGGGCAGATAATGCCGGCTTGGGTACTTTCATTTTTTACTGTCTTTGAATATAGAGATAACATGTTTTACGGACTTGTTCTTTTTCATTACAATGCTACATTTGCTTCCTGTGGCAATAGGAAATGACATGATATTAAATTTATAACCTTTATTTCATTAAAGTGTACTTACAAGTCTGGTTGTCCAACACGTTTCGGACGAGTAAGAAATCTAAATAATCTATGCCAGGCATGGCTAATTTTTTCCAACCTGGGGGCCAGTTTGGAAGATTTCATGATAGACACGGGCCACTTTTGTTATAGGCATATATAATTCGTTTAATAACTAACAGATATATATCTATGAATAATGTATTCATGTTAAAAGATTTTTTATGCTTATGAAGCTCCCTTTCTATAAGATCTCCAGTCTGCATTTATTTTCGTGTTCGCTGCGAATCGCGAATGAGAGTTTAGCTTCAAAAATGTGTCATAGAATGGTCATGGGTAAAAGAAACATAAATAAATAACCATTATCAACATTATGGAATTCTATGTGGATTCTTATTAATTTTTCGACATTATAGTTGCTCAAATAACCAGGTGTTGTCACGCAATGTCTTTTGAATCATCTTTCAAATACGCTACCATTTGGAATATGGGATAATCTTCTTCTGCTATAAATAAATATCTATATCAAATCCTGAGTGAAAACACATTTTTCGGTATCGACTTTGCACATTATGTTCATTTTCACGCAAATTTTTTTCAAAATTGAAAGCAAATTTTACGTCATAGTTTTGATTTCATAACAAAGGGAGATAAAAAAATTAAAAATTGAAACAAGGAAATAAGATTTGAGTTTCGACCTCTAAACAGACATTGCAAAATACAATGTTTAAATTCAAATAAATTGAAGTTCATGAATCAAAACTGGTGGGAGGATATTCATCAAAGCCAAACTAAAAACTTACCTATTCTCCACTACGTTTCACTAGGTTGACAAGGACTTTATTTTTATCATGCATAGTCCCACTGCCATATTATATCTATACTTTTAAGGGTTCTAACGTAACGCTATGCAGTTGTCTTATCTGTTGCATTCTCTGTTGTTATTGTATAATGTTACTCAATGTAA
>WURV02082112.1:0-20720 GCA_011762755.2 Epimenia babai | reverse complement strand
GATCTACTTTAATGTCATCATACGTTTATCATGAATAATCAAACCGTACCCTCTCTTTAATATACTGATAAAGGTGAGCCTTACCCCTATCCTGTACTATACGCTGCCATTCCTGTTGGTACACGTAAGAGTGACGTTGATTATATTCTACTAGAAAAATTTGGTTGCTGTCCACCCTCTGCTGTTGCCACACATACCCAATAAATCTCTAATAATGATTTCAAAGTTAAAATTTCATCTATAGTACTGTGGTTTTTCCTAAATTCTGCTTGTTCGAGCCAAATAAGTTCCAATATATCACAGAATTATGTTATTAGTTCGCATAAAATAGATGCAAATACTTTTGATAGACAATTACGAATTGTAATACCTGGATCTGTAATGGTTGGATCGCGGCGTTGAACTTTGAAAGTTGAGGGTGGATACGTCTTCTGCACCAACTTTCTGAAATATGGATGTCGTGGAACCTTGCTAAGCGTGACGTATTTTTGAGTAAGTCGTTTAAGGCACTTTAGCATTTCTTCGCCAGTTTTGATGAAATCTGGTGATTTTGAACAGCGCTTAAGCTTGCATGGCTATCACTGAAAAAGAGTATCACAACAAAGAAACCATAATTGTAGGGATTTTTGCCCGTGAAAATGCCACGTCGTAAAATAACAATGGAAATGCGTGATAGTTTGGCCCGTCAAAGACTCACACCTTTAAATTATGGTAGTTCGGGCCGCGGACTGATACAGGCGTGACTGACTACGTACCAAAACAGTTGCTCAATCAGAATGTGACAGATTTTCCGTAGCGAATCCTAGGAATCGTTCCCATATTGCAGGGTAGCCTCATCAAAATGTATAAACGGTTTCTGGTCCAGTGTCGTCTTGAATCGCTGAGTGAGGTCAAGTTCAGACTTTTGCGGCATATTGGGAAGGCCTTTTCATATAGAGTATTCTGCTATAGATCAAAATGTCGGTAAATCCACCGCTAGCAATGAGACGCCCAAAGAGTTTAAACGACTTTCTGTTGCTCGGAAATTATAGGTTCCGGAGTGGTTTCTTCTCTCGCTTGTTTTTCTGAAACGTACCCGCAACTGTCGGGCAGAGACCGCGAGCCTGCCAACGTGCAACAACCCGCGCGAGCTCCCACGGGCGAGCAAAAGAGCCGACCGACTCAGCGAGCGTGTAACAATATTCGAGACCGCGAGAGCGTCCGCGGCGAACAGTAGAGACCCTGAGTGTCTTTGAAGTGCGTGGGAATTTGGCCCGCAAGAATGCACATCTACAAGCGGCAATTTTGGTCCGAAGAGCGCGAACCAAAAGCTAAGCACACAATTCATGGTAGTACAGCCGGAGAATATGTGTGCATTTGCAAAAACATGTTTAATTATGGTTTTCGCTTAAAATGTAATAAATCTGGATACAGCATACATATGCAGTGCTCAGATCTAACAAACGATGACATTTTACTAAAAATTAAAGGTTAAGACATTTGGTATTTTAAAGGATCATCAAAGGCCCATTAACATCGCTTCTTGATGGATTTATTATTTGCTTATTGAATTTATCTGAAATTTTCAATGATCTCTATTCACAATGTGCTTTATCTAACAGTAATATTTTCAATTTATGCCAATTTAGTGAGGACGTACACAGAGAGAGAGAGACAAAATTCTGCTTTATTCATTTTTTGCGCGATTTCTCGAAACCAATTTTTAGAATTATTTCTTCAAAATTATAAGTTTGCCTTTGAGATTTTCGTCATATATGAAACCTGGTTATATTAAGAGGAATGTGATATTTTTCATATCAATGATGATGATCGTTATTTCCCATGCAGATATTATAAAAATCCGTGAAGAGAAAAGTTGCGATTTTTCTCAATATAACAAACTTAATCATAAAAAATTCCAATTTGTCCACGAGTTTGAATGACTGTTATATAAGTGCATTTGTGAAAATTATTTTGCCATTCAAAGGACCTAATATTGGTTATTTATATGGAGGGACAAATATTGCCCTATTGATTATAAAATGTCTTTATTTTCGATTAGATTAAGCAATGATTACCGTTATCTCCCTCTGATTATAACATGGGTTTATTAAGATGTGAATTGAATTCTTATGTGAAGATTTTATAGACAATCTGTTCAGTAGTAGTAGTAGTATGTATGTATCCGGTAAATAATCGACCTACCAGTCCAACCAATCATTCTGCAACACGTATTGATAGTAAGTTAGTAAAATAAAGGGCAACACCTTTTGATAGACTAACTAGTTAATTGATCACCTGATGCTTCATCATGTGATCATAGTGTTTATGCGACAGCTTGTGATCAATAAACTAGTTAGTCTTTCTCAAGGTGTTGCCCTTTATCTAAAAAAGTTTAAAAAGTAAAGTACAACATTTATAGACCGCAAGTACCAGCCGACAAAGCTGTCAGATGCGGTTTACAATAAAATATTTTTCGCAGCTACTCGACGCATGTACAATACCTTCGACAGTCGCATATCACCACGCCAAGAATAATATCAAGCATCTACCCTTTTGGAAATTATTTTAAATTTTCATTTTATTTATTAATATTTTGGAATAAATGTCTTAGACTTGTGTAGTAAAATCTAGTTATATCTTTTTGAGTTACTATCTATTAGACCAATACGGCGACTAACTTACATAATGGACTTATTGATAATATATCCATAAACTGTGTGCTTGTATTGACAGTGAAATTCTTATAAACGCCATTTTAGATCATTGACACGTATTTGTGATTCGCGTTTATCTATCTACCTATCACTGATAATAGGCCAGATGTAGTATTTAAACATGTGATCAATAATAAATCTTTTGATAAGATCAAACAATGACTGGCGTCACAGTCATGGGAAGACTTGTACTCGTATAGTTATCCAAATGAGGCGTAAGATTTATTTTACAATATATTTAGAGATTGAGATTGTGTGTCCCCTAGAAAATATTCAAACAAATACTCTACAGACCATAAACGGAAGTCATACAAGATTGGTATCGATCAAGACTTCTCTATCAGATCAATCGAGTATAAATGAATCTTGGATCAAAAAATTTCATGAACAAAAAGTTGGAAAAGAATATTATGGTACGAATTTGCTTAAGTATAAATATAACGTGAAAACAACTTCGCGACACCTTATGGCACTGATTAAGAACAAAAAAGCTGAAAATTCCTCTGATGAATCATCAAATTGATAGAAGACACACAGACTATTGCTAATGTATTAAATAACTTTTTCGAATATAGGACCCTATTAGTTTCCAAAATTGCACACAATCTTCATTTGAAAGCTACTCGCAAAAATCGAGTGCGAATGCAATGTTTTTTTGAGTCTATAGCGACCGCTGAGGTGCATGATGTTATTACTCAATTGTAAAACAAAACCTTGTTTTATTGAAATAATGTACATATGGTTTTCGTAAAAAATCGGGAATTTTTTAATATCTCGTTTTGATTTATCAGTAGTTTATTCTTAATATGTTTTTTCCCTAATTGTTCCCTTATTTAAAGTAGGTGATCACTTTCTCACAACAGTTTTCAATCATCCGGGAAAACACTTTGACAATCTATTCATGTCATTTCTTGCTAAAAAACAATGTTTTATTTTAGGGACGATACGTTTTTCGCAAATCCCATTCTACACATCTGTTACTCCTGTAAAATGAATAAAGCAAATACACAAACTTATAATGACGGGAAAATATCAGTGGGAGTTTTCATCGATCAGAAGAAACCATTCGATACCATTGACCAGAATGTACTTGCCAAAAAACTCAAACACTATGGTATGAGAAGTAATGCACTTTCCTTGATTAAAGGCCGCTATCAATTTGTATCATTCAGCAATGTAAACTCTGAACCAAGGGGTATCAGTTGCGGTTTACCCCACTGTTTCATTCTAGGAGAATATCTATGATATTTGTGACTTATCTAATAAATTAAGCTAATTGTTAGGTAGAAGGTACTAAATTATTATACCCTGGTAAAATGATAAGAATACTGACCATACAGTCAGTTCTAAGTTATGTAAATAAAACTGGTTTCCGTATGACAAATTTTCTCTAAATCTGAGTAAAATAAACATCATTGTTTTTGGGCGCAAGACAAATAAGAAAAAATATTGAGTGATAGATTAATAGTGTAAAAATAGAAAGAGTTAAGGAAACTGAATATTTCGGCGTTATTAATAATGAGAAATTATCTAGGAGCACATAAAACGTTTTGGAAGTAAAATCGCCAAAAATTCATTTATTATATATCGTAAATATTTATTACCTCTAATCAGTTTAAAAATGCATAATATACATATCCTCATCTCCTCTACTGTTATGGAATATGTGCTAATACATACAAAATATGAATAAAGATGCTGACGACTTTACATAATACAGCAATAAGAAATGTTTACCTCACAAATTATCGTGACGACACTAATTCATTCTTTGACAATATGAAATTCGTGAAACTGGACGAGAATGTTGAATATATAACTTTGCTTTGCTTTGCTGAGCTCCTGTGATCATAGATCATGATGTTCTCTGTTATTTGTCAAGCTTCTGTGATGTGGTTTTCTTATTTAGACTATGACCGAAATCCATGTTTTTGTAGCGTATGGTATCATTGGTCAGACAATATTAATGTATATTTTCACGATTCTCCGTCGTTAACAAAGCGAAATATTATCGATGACACGTCAGTACGACTCAGCATACGTCCTCGACATCTTTCCTACACCAACACATTCGCTTCTCCAAAACAAATTGGGGCTTTTAAACCGACCTCTCTCTGTGCGAGAATAGGTCTGGTGAAAGAGAAAGAGACGCAATTACAATATACCAGCACTAGGTATAACACAAGTCCAAGTTTGTTTTGCACAAACAAAAGTCCATCAGACCACGGTCAGCCCCGTCGTCAGAATAAAGGATCATACGACATACATGGACAAGTGAACCTCAATGAAAGGCACACGCTATCCTGCACTGTACGCCGTACTCCTATATTCATTGTGAGCGTAGAATTCAGCAAAGGTCATTCACAGCCCGGTGCCGCTACCGTATCCATAACAGTTCATCCTATAAGGTATCAAGTCATTAGTATGCTTCTAAAATTTATAAAACGATGAAAAACAAATAGAGATTTCAAATTTTTCACGAAGAAGTAAATGTGGAAAGCGTCATGGACATCGTCGTCCTCCCGCTATATCCTCCTTTTTAAGTGTGCAAGTTCAATGACAATGTGTGACTGAGCAACTAACGCGAAACTAATTAAAAAATATCAAGACAATACATTCTACAATAAAAATATCTAAAAAACCAATCTATGCACAGAGGGAAAATTAAATCTGAGAGAAAATAAATAAATATATTTGCTAAATTATTCCGATTTGTGAACAGAATTGACCAATTTTACTAGTCACAATATTTTACTACAAACAAGGAGTTACTCTTACAGTATTAGTTGGGCGTTGATATGCAGGGTGAGACAAAGTATAAGGAATAACGTTTATAGAGGACCAGATTTTCGAAAGTAAATCACCAATATAATTGATATTTGGCTGGTTTTTTATCAACTGTAGCTATTTATAGGTTCCAAATTTTATTAACATACTTTCATTATAGCTTCTAATAAAATACATATATTAAACGACCATAACAAAATCAATGTTAGCAACATGTTTCTATCACAAGTAAGGTTGTTTTCTGTTATCCTCAAATAACTTATGACCTTTGCGAGGCCTATAAGGTTTCATTTTCAGGACACACTCGACCTTCTGTCGGACTGACGACAGCTTAAAACCGTGAACTTTCTCAATCTCGCGAGGTCAACGACATGTTAGTCACCGTTCTGTTGTCTTCAACAATAGTGTTACCGCATGGAGGTGCCTAGGAAAAAGACATTCTCCACGAGTACGCGAGGCAAATTAAATACGAGGAAAGCACGTCTTCAATACTACTAAAATAACAACTATTTTCTAACACACTCAAATGTCACGCGAAAGTGAATTTTAACAATTGAGGAAATTTCTAATGAAAAAAGCTCTATTGACAATGCTGTATTTATAAAATTTAAAAAAGGCAAAAGAGAAAGAAATATGGTATTTTCAAGGTCAAATGCCGTTCACTATCACATCATCTTTGACGGTACTGCAGAAGTTTATATCACACAATTTCTAGGTGTCTTCATCGATGGTAATAAAACGTTGAATAATCTTACTTTCAAAATGAGTTTAAATCCTGCGTTTAATGCTATTGTGTTTCTTGCTTAATATTACTAGGAGATTTACTTGTCTTCTGAGGCAGCATAGTTTCTCGAAAGAACTTACTGCCTGCGATTTGGAGATAGAAATTACAACTGTAGTTTAGAGCCGAAATGCATCTGAGGTTGATAAAGTAACGGACAAATCGATCTACTGCCTCTTCAGGCGTCGGCGCGACCAAAAAAAAAATGGTACGAGGCAAGGTGAGAGCGATGTGAAGCACTGAAATCGGTACGAGCATCGTGGCAGCGGAAAGAGCCGATGTGAACGTGTTGTCATGAGTCGTTCCAGCTCCCGTCAGTCGCCGGTGTTCTCGATAACTCATCTTCAATTTCACCAGAATGGCTATTGAGAAAGCCGATAAGGCTAAACCCGGAATTATAATGTATAATGCTAAGTACACACAAGACTCGGCAAATAGCAAAAATCTGTAACGCGCAAAATACTTACAATCGTGTATCATTACTATTGTTGTGCCTATTTTTACGATCGTTATATCACCTCTTGTCATCATCGGCAAAAATGCGTAGAAAGAATAGAGAGATAAACTAGCCAGGGCTATCCCGCTGCATACAATGACGGTTTTTTTCCTCTGGTCGGTGGACTGAAGAGTTAGAGGTCGATACAAGCCACGAATTTTTAAAACGTTTGCAGCCACGAGGACGTTTACTGATGTCAGCTGCGATGCGTAATGTAAGAATGCGCGTATAGGACAAGATATCCCATATTTTACGTCCTCGCTAATACGACCGAGATAATCGGTACCATTGCTCGTTGTCAAAGACACGATATCAGCTACTGAGATAAAAGCGAGAAAAATGAAAATGGGAGATTTGATATACAATCTTTTAACGAACACAGCAGTCAACAAGTAAACGTTACCGACCATCCCCAAAGAGAATATTAGGGGCGATACATATTCGGCCAAATACCCCCATTCGCTCATACGGATGACTTCTTCTACCGTTCTTCTGTCCATCGGTGAATAAGTAACACTCGAGGTATTTGCGTCTTCCATATTTCTGAAATTTTACAAAAATAAAACTGCTTGTTCTAATAAGTGTCGCGGTAGTATGCAATTGTGTATACAATCATACTTTCGGACTTTTTCTAGCTTTAAGCTTAATGAAGTTTTAATTACAAGTTTTAATGCTTTTTTGAATCCTTTTATTTAAGGCAATGTGCATGTTTTTGCCAAAGAATGTCGCCCGAAACACCAAATTCGTTTCATAGTAAAAATGATGCCCCAAGCTATAGGTATGACTAAAAAGTATGTATACCAAATGCGAGGCGTTGTTACAGTAGCTGACTAACTGTGTATACAAACTTCATGTCTGTGTTGATTCTGTTTAAATCATAGAAGAGAATAAATCTATATTAGGTATCATATATTCCAACAAATTGTACATTATCATTATTAACGGCGATTCTAGTGTGAGTGACACAGCCTTATACATTATACACCCAACGAAAAAGATAAGCTACGCATACCATCAAATGTATGGCATCAAGCGTAGTTATAAATGACTTATATTCATAGAGAAACACCAAATAATTCTCAAGCACATTGGGATCCATTAACATGATGATTCTTATTTACTATTTAAGAAACAAATTCCCGATGGCCAAACTCAACACCCAACATCGATACCACACCTCAAAGAGCCATAAAGAGTAAATAAGCCACTTGAGAGAGGTGCGAGTGACCTGCGCACTAGCTCATCTCACGGCTTTCTGTGAATGGCTTCCCGTCTACTCCGGCGCGTCTCGATGAGATCGCCCGAGACAAACCGCCGGAATTCACCCACTAAGACACTCGATACCTCAACAAGGACCCCCACCGACATGTCACGCTAATTTTAACTACTTTTCAAGCACAAAATACACAAATTTTGCTAGATTGGAAATATAGTCTCGATTCTCCGACATAAGCCGCTCCACAAACTTGAACATGTTTGGCCGGATACGGAAATATGATGGTATGTATCGTGACCGTAGTGACGAAACTTCTGCCCTAATGATATCTTGACTCTGATGCTAAATCTTCACGAAAATTAGCACACTCTAAATACATTCTGAGTAGGAACCTCCACCTTCAAACGGACAAACTTTTCAAATCGTTATCTTAATAGTAAAGTATTAGTAATCACATTTACGATGTAATGATTAAAAGGATTAATTGAAGAACCTGTGTATGTGAAAAATATTTCACTATTCGCATGAGTTGGATCCTAGTATTAATGTTTCTTCTTCCTCCACGATATAGTAAAGTAAAATACATCCATTGAGCGCTAGGGATGGGTACAAAGTTTTTCTATGTGGCTGCCAAAATAGCAGCGCAGCGGAATCGAATTACTTTCAAATCGCTTTTACGAATGGTTTTACCAGGCTTCTCTCGGACTTGCATTAGACATACGGTAGGTGTGCGTAGATGCGTAAGGGCCCAATGTCATAAGAAAATAAGCGACTAGCATGTTGTCGTCGTATATGGATAGCATGTTCAACATGTTCAACATGCCATCCATATACGACAACATGCTAGTCGCTTTTTTTCTTATGACATTGGGCCCTTACGCATCTACATACACCTACCGGATGTCTTATGCAAGTCCGAGAGAAAGCATTTAGTCAAGTGGTAGAAACACTGGACTCCTGACCGGAAGACCGCGGGTTCGAGTCCGGCCGCCGGTCGACTTTTTTGCAAGTCATTTTTCTCCTATTGCATCTCAAAAATGGGTAGATGCTAGATATTCTTGGCGGGGGGATATGCTAGCGTCGAAGTTATTGTATATGGGCTGAACAGCTGCCAACATATTTCTTTATCGGCTGATACTTGAGGTCAATAAATTTTGTTCTTTATATTTTACTTTCAGAAAGAACGGTAATAGATTCCGACATAAGTGCATACCTCGAAGTACCGCTCCTGGTATCTGTGGCGAATATTTTCGGTCCGAGGAAAAAGTATGCAATATCAATTTCGCCTGAACCACTTGATCGGTACACCCAAGTTTATATATTTCGGTATTTCGGCAATATAATTCATAAATCCGTTCAATACTTTTTGCTGCAGCGAATTAAACGTAATCTATGCATCTAGCACTTGTTGTTTGAGATTATTATCATTATTTAACGAGGGTGGTCATTAAGGCTGTTCTACTAATCTTTACAGTAGCCCGTAGCCCTCGGCAATAAGGTGAAACTAGAGCTAATATAACTAAATTAGAGTAAAATATACTCGTAATTTTGCCGTGAGTAATTACTCAATCGATTGGTCGACGTGACAAAACCAATTATATATGAATAATTCGCGCGTTTACCGGATCGACGTTCGCATTACAATTACTCGTAACTATTACAAGATCCCGAGAAAAAATGTGATGGCTAAGATAAATTAGTATTTAATATAGAAACTTGCTTTATGTGCTTTACCATTAATTAGACTAACTACTTGCATCGATATTCTACAAATAGAATTATTCTGCTGTTGTAATATGCGAGCAATTTTGCGTTAATAATGAGTCTTCCCTTTATATGGTCATATATATTGTCTTTATCACGTCTCGCCTTGATAACTGTAATGTTCTTTTATTTAATCTCTCTGCCTATAAAATGTCCTGACTCCAGAAACTCGCAAACTTCTCACCGCCAACACATCGTGCCAGTTTTCCTGGTTGCCATTAAAATTCAGCGTTATGTTTAAAATTCTTATTATAACTCACTTATGCAATCATGGTTTATCGCCGCTCTATTTTCCCGTTTTCTGTATTACCAAATTTATCAGTTTCTATTTTAACTCACGAGTCTGTTGGTTCAACTATTCTTACTCTTCCAAAATATAATAATTAAATTCATATTTTGACTGTTTATCCGGAGAGCCATCTCCTGATATATTAATCACGTGCCAACCTTCAGAATGTCTAAACAACAGCGCTGTTTGAAAGTTTTCAAAAAGTTTATACTGAACTAAAACGGTTGACAATTTTTATTTAGTTGCATATGTGGGAAGATCCTAACTATATAAATGTTTTATCAACTTTAAACAGATGGTTCATTTGGTTATTTTGTTCTCCAAGTTGTGACACCGTTTCTCTAGTGGTTTTGGTAAGTCGATAAGTAACACTAGTTAAATGTTTTAAAGAGGGGTTGTTTTGGACTTATCAATGTATTCCTTTTGTGTTTTGTTTATTAATTGATGTAATCATAAATTTTTCTAGCGATGCGATCTTCACGATTAATGGCGTCTTTGTCCTCACCTGGCTTACTTATTTCGTCATTTCAAGACCATCCATATCGAGATCAGAAGTTTGAATGAATATTCCTTTTACTTCTTTCATATTGGCGTCTAAATACATTTTGGTGGTTGCATCAGTGAGTTTTTGTGGATAACTTACAGAAATTATATTAAATCTATTCATGTGGAGGTTGCTTGTTATTTCACGGCTTGCTTTAGTAGCATCATCTACATACATTTTGTTAGCTTCATGTAAATATTCTATAGAGGAAAACACATAAGTGATCCTGTCGCCTTTACCTAAAAGTGGTTTTGATAGTTGTCTTCATGTGAATGAAGTAATGTTTTATGGTTTTCTAATTAAGTAGCGTTTTGTGAAATAAGTGAATCGTGTGTTTTCAAAGGCACAAGTCTTTCTTTTTTAGATAAGCGTCGGAAGTGTTAAGGTTTTGATCTCCGTGTTGATATACAAATTTCATCTTATGTTTTGAATATTTGAAAATGAAATTGTTAAATCCTTAGTTAAAAACGGCGCAAATGTGGCTACTCATAGATGGCCTCGACATGTTAAAGGTTGAAAATTTGATAGTATTGTTACAAACGGGCCTGAATCACAACAAAGTTCATCGTATTTATATATACGTATAATAATGTGTTTTTAGGATGTACTTTTCGTAGCGATTAAGTTAATGAAGCATATAATGTCATTGGATATCTTCCTCTTGGCTAAGGAGCAAAGAAACTTTATTAGGAACGAGATGGGAAGTTTAAACCTCACTCCTGTATTGTGGAAAAAACCTATTTTCCTCAAGCTATTGTCCCATCAGGGGTATAGGGTTTTTCCTGTGCATTTCTATCTTTTCCTGTGCTATTTTTCTTTATCAATCTTCTTATAGAATTTGAGGGGATTCTTAGTCTTGCAGTGGTTTAAATTTGTTTTTTCCTCAAATATATATGAATTCAAAATACTTGAAAGAAGAAAGTCGCTATTTTTTGGATAAAGTGGCTTGCGTTTCTGGTGTGGACCATGGGGTTGTAGCGAGAGTGTATGATACAATTCTTGGTGAAGTGTTTCTTGGTCTCAAGACTGATGGTGGTACTGTTTTACTCTGTTTGATGAAGATTAAAACGACGTATATTAAAAAAGAGTAAAAAAAGTTAAAAACGGAGTTATTACTAGTGTAGAAAAGCCTCCAAAATATGGTATAAGAAGCACGAAACTAGAAGAATTAAAGAAGTTTTAGACATAATGTTGGAAAATTTCAACCCGTGTGATTCTCACGCTGTAGAGGTGAATGAGATGTAAAGTGGGTATTATGATTTTTTGGCATGTTGTTTTCAACGTTAAAATCTATAGATAAGGTATAGCGGATTTTCAGCGCACGATTCTTAGAAGGTTGAGTGGAAAATAAGGCGATAATTTGCGAGAGTGTAAATAAATGGGGCAATTTGCGATAGCGAAGGATGCAAAAAAATGTGAGCAAAAAATGACAGCAAGCAGATGTTTTAAACAGCAGGATGTTTTAGCTGCAAACAGATTAAAAAAAATCAATAGGGATTTCAACCATATCGCGGAAGCCTGCCCTTCTGGCGAAGCCTCCACGAGGCCGAAAAAATCCGCTGCAAATTCCAGTTTGCCTTATATAGCAATCTGCGTATTTCCGTTGCATCCATTGGCGCAGCACTTTATCCCAGCTGCTTTGGTCGACTTAGTCATAAATAAGTAACAGTGAAATTTATTTGTGGCAACACGAATAATTGATATACATTGGCGAAGTAAATTCATCATGAGCATGCTATAGCGCTTGTTATAGAGTAATATTCACAATCACTATCAAACCGTCATTTGGCAAGGTGCGCGGGTGGCTTTCGTGAGCTGTATTAATGTTACACTTCACTTTGACTTTGAAATACAAATAATATATATATAAAATATTGTTTGTTCTATAAGCCATGTCACTTGTTAATTTTTTATCTTTTGTTCATTTTGTTTTTTTTTTAAATATTACGTTATGTTACAAAATATATTATTAATCATATTATATTCCAATTTAGGTTTATAAATTAGTCTTTGATATTATATAAGATTGGACAGGACGCAAATACAAAGTGTTTTACCATGTAAATTCGTGGCAACATCGTGGCCTTGATAAGCGACTGAATTTATTTTGCCTATTCCCCTGCTGTTATTTACAAACGGCTACACCTACCTCGCATTGACGTTAATGTATCACTAACGGAAATACATTACTAGTGACATGTGACCATGACGACTCCAGTGATTAATAACATTTACAGGATAATTTTATTAAACAGTTTCATATTAATCGAATTTCACCGCAGATTACGTAATAAAATGTGGTAATATGCAAATTATTAAAATGATATGATATTTGATGATGATATTTATTCATTTATAGTGCCACTATAACGGTATTTAGTTGTCAGCAACCCTGCACAATGATAATTTTATAAAAAATATACACGTAAACATATAACTGTAATAAAGATATAGAAAAACTAAAATTCCTAAATAACACAATCAACCACAATAGCTATACATGCCAAAATAATTTAGAAAATAACAAATGTGTGAGGGAACAAGGGATTACAATGCAAATAATATGTATTATCGTCGGAAATGGAATTCAGTAGCCTACATCGTTAGCTCACGAAGATTAGTACGAACACATTTCGTAATTGATAAGGAGCCACTGGCCAACATCCTTAACATGTATTCTTGTGGCACATTCAAAACAATAATCATCATTATTTATCTATTAGAATACTCCAATCTCCAGCTTCACTCACCATGTAATGACTCGCATCTATCCGTTTTATTAAATAGCATAAACTCATTTGTTTACTGTTTTGAAACGTGTTCGTGAAGGACGTGCGTAAATATGTACTCGTCGATGCTTGTCTATTTACATTTTACATTGTCAACATGCATAGGTTATATGGCACAATGACTCGTAGGCTATTTGAAGTTTTTAGGCAATTGATATTCATAAACAGTATTAATTTTCCCTGCCATATCTAATTTCGGTGCCGTTTGGTGCAGTGCATCGTTACGAACGCGACGTTGATTTGCCGGAAATTTTTCACAGTTCGCTCAAATATAAAAGTATGGGTCCAAGAGACGGTGACGGTTTATGGCGAGGTGAGGACAGACCTACTCTGAATAGTGGAAGTGATCGCCGACACCACATTTTTTATGAGAGTACAGATTCGCTGGTGGTAATTCTAATTAGACTATGAAAGGAAACTGTGCAGTCCTTTAAATGGGTGCATGTAGATTATAATCTCTGTCGAAAGTCAGTTTAATCGGTCAAAGTTCATTTAGGGTTACTTCCGCTCTCTGTTTTTAGCCGCTCCCGTTCCACGTAAACCCCCTTGGATTAGTTGCGAGTTAGATAGTGGATTAGTACGTGGATTAATCTTCTAAATCATATTTGTCGAGTGAGCAGCTGCTAGCCTCCAATATAAGGCACAGACACGGTGATTAACGAATAGCGTACACCACACCCAACACCACCAAGTCAACAATAGACCTAGTAATATGAGTACGTAATCGGCAGAAATTAAATTCGTGCTATCATGTGCGAAACAGTTCAGGCTACTGAATACAAAAATTAGATGAACGCATGGGCGTGTAATAATCAGGAACATTTCATTAATTATATGAGATTGCTTGTTCCTGTTTTTTACTAATTCTACATATTGGTGGCGACTTCGCCTGCATAGGATTTCCTTCCACTTTCCACGGTATTATTCAACCTTATCTATTTCATGCTCACTGTAAATGTACATAATTGTATCTAACATTGATCTGTATTACCTGTATACTGTTAGGTGTTAATTTTTTATAATTTAAGTAATTACGTTATAGTCTTAGACCAGTAAGCTATTGTTTCGTGTAAAATGTGTATGACAGCTTAGCTAATGAAAAGGTAAAGTACAACATATATATAGCGCAAGTATCAGCCAAGAAAGGCTTTCAGATGCGGTTTACAATGAAATGTCATTGGCAGCTATTCAGCGCATAAAACAATACCTTCGATACTCACATATCACCCCGCCAAGGATAATATCGAGCATCTACCAATTTTAGAGACATTTAAGTACACTTTGATCAAATAAATTTCATTTTATTTCACTTCATTGTATGAAAACTAGTGCCGATGTTATATTTTGTTTGTGAATTTGTACAGGCAAAGTTGCTCGGCCCTATGATGACGAGGCGGCTGCACGCTTTTGTCAACGTTCCCCTATACATGTTCTCCATCGCCGCCATTTTGATCTTCTTTACGAATTTTCGCAGCGGTTTCGTGTACATCGACAGAATCATGATTAATGGTTCGTCTTCTCATATTACACTAAGCTGTTTTGCTGATAATTCCGTTATCTTGTTTCGCGGATGATTTTCTGATTGATATGGTCGCGATAACTCAATGCTTTATAGACGGGGTACTTTTTCAGAACCGTGTTTACCAGGCAACGATCAATCAGAATATATACTTACTCGTGTTAACCATTGCAGGCTCCGTCTTCGAATTCTTCGTCGTTTACGCGATGCTGTACTCGATGACGATGTTCAGTGACGAGGTCGAGCGGTGGGAATGGCACCGTGGTCGTCCTTCTCAGTCTGAACAGGGCGCGACGTGACGTCCACCATCGATTGATAAAATAGTAAATCGCGTTTATAAGGTAATTCGGTTGAAATTCGTGGTCGGCAAGGGAAAGAACTGCTCTTGTGGATGTGCCCAGTTTCCCAAAAGGTTGTGCAAGGGTCCTTATTGATCACATTACATGACTCGAGATCAAGGCATTCCGCGTTAAACATCATTATAATATATATCTGACACAATTATATATAATAAATCGATTTATTCATATAGGCAATGCGCAACGGGGAATTTCTCCTAGTATATGTGTGTCCCTAGTTTGTCTCATTGTCAGTCTGTCGGTGGGTCAGTCAGTAATAGTGGATTTGTGGATTTACATTTGTCCCATTAATCGGATCCGACTCCCCCTCCGTTTAGCATTCCACACGGAAGGTCATTTACACCATCCGTCTGGCTCTCCCGCTCATTCGTTACTTTCACTTGACGCGTTCGTTCGTCACGTGATACGACGTAGTTACAAAATGGCCGATCTCGGTAGCAACTCTAATGACGAGACAGACAAATTTGTTTGGTGCGGCTCGGAGTGCCGCGACTATAGTCGTGGCAAGTTTCTCTCAGAAAAAGAAGCAGTCAGTTTGAACACGTGTACCTTTTTTTTCAATTTGAGGAGAAACAGATAAATTCCTTGAACTTACCGGTCTAGTCCGGCCGCAGCTGAGAGATATTTGCTTTTTCATCAGACTTCGAGGACTAGTTTGTCCTGGTGGCGGTCGTCCCAAAGGAACCCACGTTCCCGGTAACGTTGTAAAAATGAGTTACGTTTTTCGTCCGATAATTTTAAATCCAATTTAGGCAGCATCTTGTAACCAAGTAAAACAGGATACCACAAGAGTCACGTTTGTGACACTATTCGATCATTGGTTGAACCTCCCGTTCCCGCTTCCGAAAATTTAGAACCACACCGAAATCTAAAACGGTTCCCTTTATTATGTAAAATCGGAGGCGGAAGTCGGAATCGGAAGTCGGAACCGCATCTGGATTATATTGGACTTACATCTGTTCGATTTTTCCGAAGCGGTTCCCGCCTACGTCTAGCATTCCACACGGAAAGTCATTTACACCCTCCGTCTGGCTCTCCCGCTCGTTCGTTACTCTCGCGTGATACGGCATAGTTAAAAAAAAATGGCCGATCACCGTAGCAACTCTAGCGACAAAGATAATTCAAATTTGCTCGCTGCTGCTGCGAGTGCCGTGACTATAGTCGTAGGAAGTCTCTCTAAGAAATAAGCGGTCTGTTTGAACGAGAGAGTATTTTAAAAAACGCAGCGTAGGGAAAAAAGAGTTCCGTTTTTCGTCCGATAATTTTAAATACAATTTAGGCGCCATCTTGGAACCAAGTAAAAAAGGATACCACAAGGATCACGTGCTTGACGCTATTCGTTCATTGGTTGAAGGTCCCGTTTCCGAAAATTCTAGAACTAGACCGAAATTTAAAACGGTCCCGTTTTTTTGGTGTAAAATCGGAGGCGGAAGCAGGAAGCGGAAACCGCTTCCGAAAAAATCGGAAGACTGACTCTTAGTCAGTCTGCTAGTCGTCAGTCGTTTTAGTCCGTCTGTCAGTCTGTCTGTGTAGACATTTGCCCGTCTGCCTTTTGGTTAGCGACCGATTCCATTGTGATTTGGAACTCGCTTAGTTACATAAAGACGCATTTTGTGACGAGTCTTATAGTTTTTGTAGTAGTACTATGCAACACGATGTTCTTGTTATCTTTTTAGTAATTTTAACTACAGAGGCTTAAACCACACAATGTAACAAAAAAAATTCACCAAATGGCTACATAATAAACGAAGAAAAAAGTTTTGGTTCTCGTTTCCTTCATTTCGTGACGATCGAAAATAAAACTAAGAGCGTCTGCGATAATTCGTTGCGTTAATGGGCCGCGATCGGCTAATTTCGAGCTCTCCAATTCTGCCGACGACCGCACCGAACGTAATCCTGCACTGACACGCAAGACGCACCCGGAGAATTGCTAGATCAATGAAGTCGGATCGCGATATATCTACCGATATAGGACTTTGTCTTTCTAGCTAATCTCGCGATGCGAGCTATGACCAGATGAACATACCATCGACCTTTATCTAATCTGCTACATTTCGTTACAGCGCATGAAGGGCACGGTAAACTACAATTTGTGTCATCTTATATTCTTGTATGACAAGGCTACTGTAAACAACAATTCCTGTGACCTCGTTGATGGTAGCGCAGAAATTCGTTTCGTTCTCACGTTTTCCACCGTTATCGACTGAAACAGCGGGGATATTTTTCAGATATGCTGCAGGAATAATTTGATAAATGCGTCAATTACGTGAAAGTTTATCGCGAACGCGTCGCCCTCGTGCTTCGCTCTCTGGCGTTCTGAATTTAACTATGACTCTCTCTCCAAAAACACCCACCTCTTAATACACGGAGGAGCTCGTTCCTGAAATCAAATCAATCTTGCATGATTCATCGATTGAATTAGCGCGTTGTCTTTCCAACATGTATGATCCTATGACATGTAATCCCCCATGGCTGTCTATCAATGCGACTTCAAAGTCCGTCTAATACCACGACTCTAAGTCTCATGTACGTCTTGCTCAAATTCTATCAGATGGATGCCAAACCAAATATTTTGTTATAAATATGTACAATGTTTTTGTTAAGATACCATTGATTATTATATTATATGAAAAACAACGAGTGATTTCTACAGTGGGTCAAATCACGTCGTGAGTTAAGTACTTGCCAAGTGTCTTCGGATTTGATGAAATATGTAGACAAACATATACTACGTAGGTTGAGGTAAACTAGTATTGAACCACCTCTTTCTGTGACGCCGTGATTTTAATTAATTTAAATAAATTAATTTTAAAATTATATATATATGTAAATTAATTTTACTGACACGTTATATTAATATCTTCTAATGGTGTAAAGTACGAGCTGGAAAGAAATGCACAGAAAGAACCTAAACCTCTGATGGGACTCGAACACACGACCACCAGATAACCGGTCTCGTGCTCCTGGTTATATGGAGGTCGTGTGTTCGAGTACCATCAGAGGTATAGGTTGTTCTCGGTGAATCATTCTCCAGCTCTTCATAGAACCACATTTGTACCCGATGCGGCGATTATTCGGTGTACATTTGACTCGCTGATATCTTCGCTTCCTATTACTAATCGATAAAATTGAAATTATTGTATCAGAAATTTGGTTACGATTGGTTTAATAGATCTGATATGATTCTACCTAGTGGATTTCGTAGGTCGGTTGAATTATTTGGTGAAAAAATATATACGCCAGTATGACATTAAAGTCTGTAGGTGTCGCTGCCTGCTGTCTCTCCCCGTCCACGTTCATGAGTCATTTTTGAAGTCGATACGCGAGAACCTTAATGACACCAAGGACTGATTTTGTATTTTTAGATATGTGATTATTTAGAATGTATACTAGGACTTCAACATGCTTGAATGTTCGGTGCATTTGACAAAATTTGCAATAATTTGGAAATGTAATTGAGTCACCGGCACTGATTATGTTTGTTTCGTTAAGATAATTTTGGATCCGTGAGAGCCCAGATCAAACGAAATGCAGGAGCTCATATTCGATGAGATGTAAATTTTAGACTTCTTAGCACGCACACACCCATATATATATAAATGCCTTCAAGCGTGTCTGTTTGATTAAAACACTCTTCGACGGCGATATTAAGTAATGATAAAATATTAAAACGTCATCGAAGGCAACGCGTGTTATTGGAAGAGTGCGGTAAGAACTTATTCGTATTATTAATAATTGAATGCACTCGATTGATAAATTCGCTCGCAATGCGCTGCGAAGAAATTATGCAATTCGCACGTCGATTGTTTTGAGGCGGCTTTACGCGTTTCTTTCGGGTTGATTAAACAGTCCGATCTCGGGAAAGGGTCACGCTACGGTACAATTCATCAGTCTGAATGAATGACACCTTTAGGCGATATAGTCCCATATGTGTGATTGATAATATTGCGCCGGTATCGTACTTGACTGCTATTGCCAAGATGGCGGGTTCGCGCACTGCGAGATAGATTTATCGTGTCTGAAGATGTGTTGTCAACCGCCAACCGTCATTCAGCCAGCTGCTTTGGGTGGGGTACATATTTACCTTTGATGAAAAGACACTCGAAATTATTTAGGCATTGTTAGTGAGGTTGCACGTCGGTGTTACCATGGTAATTGAGTCGATACTGCCTCTTGCATTGTGGGTAAATTACTTAGTTGCTCTTAGGTACTATACAAAGCAAGCTGAGATAAAACAGAGAATGATGTCACTTGCATAGGCGTCGACAATGACGTCACTGGCCTGAAGCGCATGCGCAGCAATTATCGGGTACGTTCATTGGAATTTGATTGGTTGTGGCGAGCCAGAGGTTATTATTGATTATGTTGTATCATGTATGGCGATCAAGGGAAAAATGGTTGTGGTGCTCCAGGTTCGAACCAGTCAAAAAATAGTCGATTTCAACGCACTTATCTCTCAGCACCGGTTACGAATTATTAAGAGAAAACAAATTCACAATAGAATACTCAAAAAACGATTTTCTACAAATCTTTTATATTCTAGAATTCTTCAAGTTGTTAGAAGACCCAACGCTATATTGTTCTTTCAAGCACAATATCTCAGTCAGACCTTACAAACAACGCTCGCCTGCTAGTGAATATCTTTTATTTAGGAATCAAATTCATCTATCGAATGTCTAGTGCTCGTGTGCTGGTGACGGGTAGTGCTTATATTCGTCACTAAATGTCACGGGATATCGGCGTATCGTTAAAGCGACAGTTACTAAATTTTCCCAAAACGCAGGCCGGAATGATGGTTGCTGCCAATTTCTATTTCCCCACTCGACTAATCAGCGACAAGTCGGCAATGTGTTACGTCCTGCTCTATGGGGATGGAGGGGGGGGGGGCAGCACGTGTAGCTTATCTGCATGCATGGTGACATCCTATAATTTATTACACCAGAAGCACGACGCCTTGTTAATCAAAACTAACCAAGTTTTTATCCAATCAGAACTCATCTTACATTCCGGTAGACAAGCTCTTAAGACTTTTATCCAATCAAGGCCACATTAACATCTCCAACAACTCGCGCCAAATCTAGGTCTACTACTCACCAGCGTGCGTTCGGTACTTGGAATAATAAAGGCGCGATGACAACAGCGACTTCCTTCTCTGTGAGCAGACTTTAAATGATTATAAACGCCAGGGTGAACGCGTATCGAACATAGAATGACATTGCGCAGTCGCAATCAACCATTTTGAGCGAGCTACGAACGACGCCTGCGCCAGGGTAATGCTTGCCTAGGTAAGACAATCAGAAAGCAATCCTAAGATTCACGTTAGACACAGAAATGACCAATTCAAAATATTTATTCTACAATCCAATCGCATATTCGCGTTACATTAATTTCTAGTAACACCTATCTTACCAAACAACTCGATAAGTTAACGAAGGGAATTTGAAACCACTTCGAAGAGAGAGAGAGAGAGAGAGAGATAT